>CM062295.1:425838449-426120349 GCA_031216915.1 Pictodentalium vernedei
ATTCAAACCATGGCTCCACCACTGGTGGGAGCTGCCTTGTTCTGTCAGTGAGATTTGGGACCTTGTCAAGACAAGATGCAGAAATTCACAAGAAAAGCTACATTTTAGCAAAAATCAACATTTCCTTATTTTTTATGGAGTCGCAATGCTCTCATCCTGGTTTTGGTGGATAATGTGCAATTGTTGTGCTTATTTCGGTAATTATCACATCGCTTGAAAATAGACGTGCCCCGTGTTTCTTGATGGTTCCTGCTTCAAATGACAGTGGAATAAGAGGAACACAAATCATATTTTTTCTGATTTTGATAACTATTGTTGAAGTAAGTCGTGATATACGAATCACTTTTATTGGTAACTCACTCCAATGCTTTCACAATATCTCTCTTAATTTCGACTGTAGATGTTCGTTTTTTACTTTGATTCTGCCCAAACATAGAAATTGGGCGAAATGGGCGGTACCAAGGCAAAGATATTACCAACTTTACTTTGCCCTCTTGGCTTATCCCTGCGTTGATTTCATCTTATTCAAGACAGGCGATTGATGATTTTGAAGGGAGGGGAGACTGCTGCATAATGGGGGTTGAAAGAAAGTTTGCAATATTGCATCTTGGGATTTGTTGTGTTTACGAAATACACATGGTCATGACACGTGCTGATTTTAACATCGTATTGGGAATGCAGCGTGTGTACCTGACAGACCTGCAGTACTGCGCGATTCCTTAACGTAAGTTCAAATAGTATACAAACAATTCCCAATAAGTTTTAAAAAAACTTTCAATAGTTACCTGCCATCCATTTAATTGGATGTGTTCTATTTTAATTTAACCATTTTATTGTTGACAAAAAACATAACTGCCAATGCGCAGCGTTATCTCTGAGCATGTGACTTCAGAGAACGTGCCAGTGGTCGGTTAATTAACATAATTTACTCGTCATTTTTCCCATGTGAACTTTGAGGTTTTAAAACTCAATAAATTTTATGTTTACCACCAATCTAATTTACAACGTGCTGTACGCAGATGATTTTAGGTCAAAGGTAATTTATAATACTTTTACTCCACATATTGTCAGGTAACTTGCAATACCTCTTTGGTCGAATATGCCCGGTTCAGTAAATTTACTTAACAATTCTTGAATTGCATGTGTGGATTTTTACGTACGACTTTTTAATTTTTCATATTCCATCTGCTGGTGGTTTTGTAGATATTGTTTAAGATACAAGAAATTTGCTACCACTATTTGTGTGGGGAGGGTGGGGGGGGGGGGGGGGGGATTTGTTGTCAGTCCTCTCGAAGTAAGCATAAATGGCACAGCATTTACCTTTGCCTGACATTTAAGCCTTTGGCGTGTGGAAAGCAAGTGATTGAGTGGTCATAAACTTAACCAATTCTGGGAAATTTGTTGAAACCGAAAGTCTCGGTTTTTTGTTAAGGCGGCGGTTCGGTTTCGGTTTAAAAAAAAAAACCGAACCGAACCGAAAAACCGATAAACCGCCCAGCCCTATGACAAATACAGACAGATTTTATGTGTACATTACCCTCTAAAATGTGGATTTCTACAATATATTATGAAAAACCGAAAACCGAACCGAAAACCGAGTTTTTGTACAAAACCGAAACCGAAACCGAACCGAAATGCAAATTTCAAAACCGCCCAGCCCTACTACGAGAGAAGGTGGCAGAAAAAATAACTGGTGGGTACACGACAGAACCCAGACAGCCGACAGGGACCTAAAAAACAGAATATCAGCCCTCAACAGAGTGAAGAAATCCTGTCCATACAGTCCCTCATTGACACCTAACTCCAATAATAATAATAAAATTTATCAACCGAAAAATTCTATTTTCGAACCGCATTGACACGATGTCGAAAAAACATTTGCGAAAACGGAATATATAAATAAAAGTCAATGAGAATGTGGTTGAAAATATTAACGAGAATATATAAAACACAGTCCTGTTATTATACGATCTTCAGATCCATAATTCCAGTCACAGGAAAACCACTATCGACGAGTTGAATTATCACTGTTTCGTAAGGCAAATGGCGGAGATACATCTTTCACATGTTCCGGATAAAAAAAGAATGATGAATTGATGACACACTGCGTATTGGTTAATGGAAGTCGTGGATTTGTACTAAGGGAAGAGCGTTCCATACTGGTGTGCGCCGATGGCACTCGGCCCAGTTTTGACTTATTTTTTCGTGGTCTTTTTTACACCACTTTTCTTTCCCACATCTCTTGGGAAAGATTAAAATAGAGAGTATTTTATCCGAGTTAGAGTCTTCCACTGTAGTGCAAGCCTGTAGTAAACAATTGTAAGGTAGGTTGATAAGAAATCGATAGCTCCCATCTAGAGGTCACCCCAAACAAGCATGCCAGGTTTTAA
This sequence comes from Pictodentalium vernedei, assembly GCA_031216915.1. Taxonomy (NCBI): domain Eukaryota; kingdom Metazoa; phylum Mollusca; class Scaphopoda; order Dentaliida; family Dentaliidae; genus Pictodentalium; species Pictodentalium vernedei. Next base: position 425,840,840 of record CM062295.1, read on the forward strand.
AGCAATCCAATCATAAATGTGCCCTGTAGGGTATGCCAAATGGAAATATTGAGGTCTGACTAAACTAAGTTCTAAGAACGTTGGCGGCGGCAACACTTTTTGACAGAAATTGAAGAAAATTGATTCCATCTAGAGGTCACCCCAAACAAGCATACCAAGTTTCAAAGCGATCTGATCATAAATGCGATCTGTGAGGTGTGCAAAAGGAAATTGTGGACGTACGTAGTTAGTACACCGACAGACGAGAAGTGATGGCAATAGCTCAGCTTGACTTTGTCAAGTTGAGCTAAAAGTTAAAAAATTTATAGTAATTTATATATTTTTTATACTTACCAATGACCCAGACATAGCTGGTGCTAACTCTTAAAATATAGGGCCAAACACAAATTTTGCCCCCCAATCCCCAAAATTTGCATCTAAAACTAAAGAAAACATGTCCTGAAAGGCCCTCCACACTTCGCCCCTACTGCGCATGCGCAGTGTCAAGGACGTTCCGAAATTGGCGCCATTTATCATTCTAATAACCAGTGCCTGGTAAGCGCTATGTACTCAGCGGGGAGGCAAGAGTTCCCAACTCCTGGGAGGGCCATCCCTGTCTGGGTCATTGGTAAGTATAAAAAATATATAAATTACTATAAATTTTTTAACATTTTTATACTGTACCAATGACCCAGACATAGCTGAATAGTAAAAAGGCTGGAGGGCCAAGGACATAGAGCAAAATGGAATACGCTCAATAAAATAAAATAGAGTCATCCCCTGTAGGGAAAAGAAGTAATAGGCCTTATATGTATCTTTCTTATTTATGATAAATTAGAAAGATACAACACCTTCCAAAAATTGAGCTTCATACATCCATGTACTCTATTAATATCCAATAATCCTTATACTAATAATTTTTAAAGTAAGCCAATAATAAAGTAAGTCTAGAGAATAGAGACTCTTATACTCCTAAAAGTGTGTGAGAATTGCATAATCATGTCCGTTGACATATGCAATATTCAAAAGCTATACTTTAAAAACTAAGACTTGAATGAATTTTATAAACTTAAACTTCTCACTAACAACCATCCCAATAACAGCTCAGAATTACTAACTCCGGAGGAGGTATCCCCTTGTTTTCATAGTAAAAACAGGTGACCCAAGGGAACACCCTCCCCCCCCCCCCCCCCCCCCTTTTTCTTGCCCTGGGTCAAATAGCCCAGAGCGAAGAGGGCAGCCGAACGGAGACACTGCCGAAACAGACAGCCTACCTAGCTATAGTAGCAACTGTTAAGTGAATGACATTCTGAGCAGTAGATAATAGACCTAACAATAGAGGCATCCAGAAATGGACTCGATATTTCTGAGATAAAATTCATGAATGGATGGCTGAGCGCAATGAGCAGCCTTCAAAAATCTATAATAGCAACACTATTAATGTAAGCCCAAGAAGTAGAAGAACTCTTACTTCATGAGCCGAAATCTTAAGCACAACTGCTAAGCCAATGATATACCATAAGCAGTACGCTAGTTAATAGAATCCAATAACAATAAAATGGAGCGTAACGTCCTTCTACTAGACATCAAAGACAGAAGAAGCTTACGCCCTTGTAATAAACAGATATCTGTTTATAAATACATAAACTGTACCCGGAAAGAGTAAAGGCCTATGCCCATACGAAGACGGAAGGACCTTAAAATAATAGGTTCCGGATAATAGGAGCCTAACTCTTATGCAACAATCCAACCTAAATAGTAACGGAAGTATTGATTCCGAAACTATGAAAGTGAAAATCATCCATCGATAGTGCATGAAACTCACTGACTCTACAGTAAAAGAGAAACCAACAGAATTACTGTCTAAAAGGTCAGAATTTGAAAACTACTGTTTCCAGAGGCTCAAATGATTACTTAGCTAAATAAGAACCGAAGTTAAAATCCGTATAGGAATTTAATCTAAAGATTCTAAGTCTATTTATCAAAAAGTTACTAACTGACTTAGATAAAGAGACAAAAGACTCAATTGTAAACTATCGTAGAGTGCATAGGTATGAGGTAACATAAACCTATAACCTAAATAACAACAGGCTGCAGTAGACCTTGTGAAACAAGTATACTAAAAAATAGCAATGAGTAGTATGGAGGGATCAACCATATGAACATAATGATCCCTACACCACGACGGAAGAGCCTCCACTTTAGTCGCATAGAATAGCGAAGAAGAGGATCTCCTATAGTAAGAAATCGCGTCCAAAGCTCGTCCAGTACAGTGCTTACAATGCAATACGGACCACACAACGGAATACATGAAGGTTGCGACCTTGCTGGTTGTGATAAAGATGACACGATTTACCCAGTGAAAAAAGATCCTCACATAGAGGAAGATTTCACGTTAAGATCCACAGTAGACAAGAGAGTAAATTACTCATGATCTCTGTGAAGATAGAGATGCTATCAACAGAAATGTATTGTGGTTGTTTATCTTAGCAATACCTGCTAAAACAACAGCGCCGGAGGATACGCGTATCCTATCATTCCGTCCTATAGATCAATAGAGCGTTAACAGTATTAGCTCAGAGATCTGGACAAGCCAACACATACGTCTGCAATTTATTAGCAAGCTGTGTCATAAATAAAACATCATTGGGCGCTCCCATAGATAGCAAATCTGAATGAATACTTGTTTGTTGAGAGTCCATTCTGACAGCAACAAGCGACCCGTAAGAGAACGGGAGTGCGATAAAACAATCAGACGACCCAGAATATGACGGACCAAAAGTGAACTTGGTGTACTATAACCAACAGACGGATTCTTTCCATTAAATTGAATAACGGAAACGAAAGAGTGCCTCCCTGGTTCCGGAGATACGCCACTACTGTCGAATTAAAGGACAGGAATTTGGGCATGCGTTTCTGAATAATGTTCATGCAATGACATAAAGCAAGCCTAAAAAACATTATTCCGCGGAAGTTAAACTGATAGCTAAAAGACTGCGGAACCCAAAGACCCTGGCACTTCAAATCCGTAGGGATCAGTATATATCCCAATCTGTTTGACTGGCAACCGTCATAACAGCCACACTCGGGTCCGGCAACTGCGGCGGCACTCTCTGAGTCAACCACCGAATGTTTGCCCCAGTCTGAATCTCTTGTAACACTAGATAGACAAGAGAATGTATAAATCAAGCAATTCATGGATTGCCGGAAAGTTGCCGTCGAAGAGAAGCTCCTCCGAGAACGAAGCGACTCTGAGAGAGTTCTTAACCTACTATCCACGCGTGGATGTAGCTAGGGCTGCATCACGTCTAACCAACTCCAATCAGCCACTGAAGGGCGGAGTTATACGTGAACAAACTACTGCCCTCAAAAGAAATTACATTGAGAATAATATCCCGTAAATCTTTTCTTGAAGACGTAATGATAACGCCTCAGTAAGGCGGATTACGTATAATAAGCGTCTAAGTTAAGTCTACTATACATAATGTCGTTCCCAACATTGAAATTGGAAAAGACATAAACGGCGAAAAAGAATATATATGCAGTCTTTAATCACACCGTCTAGACGCGTATGAACTCTCGGTATGCCCTGCTCTGCCAAAATAAACTATATGTAAAAAAGATAAAATGGCAGAAATGAGCCACGCGGACAAGAAACTAAACTATCATGCTTAGTAGCAGGCTTGTATATATATATAAATATATAGCGTCGAAAAATAAAACACATGTTGTAATGACAATATTGGACTGCGTCGGTAAGTCAGGGACAAAGTCCCTGTACCGATCGAAAAATCCGAGTCCAATGACGCTATAAGTCTCTTATCCAAGATCGCAGCAATGAAGTCCGAAAAATAATCACTGGAAGAAATGCCAGAAGATATGAAAGGCATCTTCCGATACTACTAAAGGGAAAACTCGAAATCTTTCGAATCCCTTTCGCCATCCTGTCGGACGCTATAAAGCGTTCGGTCGTCCGTAGCTTGATGCAACCGCGGACCGCACCGACCCAGCGCCGTCGGATAATTCCTGATTCGACCGAGAAACTGTCAATTGCTGGGATGCTGCGAAACAACTGTGCTAACTCGGATAGCACGTCCGTCACTGAGGCCTGAGGAGCAGCGGTCTTACGATGCATTGCCGCAGGAAGCTCCGAGATCGTTACCCCGTGCATACTTCCAATATGCGAGCGAACGGAGTGTATAGGCCTCGTGTCCCTTGGCTACCGGATGGCGCGACCTATTCGCTGTGGAATCACTGAATGCCGAAACTGATCGGATAATCGAGGTCACGTAGCCAATGTGCGGTCGTGTGCCCTGCTGTGAGGATGAGGAAGCATTAAAGACAGTCTCTCGGACTGTCAATATAACGGAGCGTCCCGACCGACGGACATATGCTCCGAATGTAAAATATCTGAACCACAACATGCGGTCCCCTATGTTGTTGGCTTCCTCCGATCTGTCCTCAATCTGCCGTCACTGGGTGAGTACTAAAGTAATTAAAGTGCTCGCATCACCCAAATCTCCTTCCTAGACCGCAACGGACGAACCCGGCAGCCGAACCATTTGATGAATGTACGCTACACCAGGTGAGCTAGCGAATGTCACTCCGTAAGCGATAGACATATTCCATGAGCACTTATTGCCGCTAACTCTTCATTAACTATGACGACAGAGGCACACTTTTGAAAGACATCTCCATAATTCTTCGAACAAGAAACCAGAAATGCTTGGATAGCAAGCATAAAATAATAATATATATAGCGTCGTTCAATAATTCGAAAGTTTGTGTGACATTATTGGACTATGTCGGAACTGAGGGACGATGTCCCTGAACCGAACCAAAAATTTCTAAGTCCACCGACGCTATCGGTTTCTTATCCGGCATCGCAGCATATTTTGTTCCGAAAGGGAAAGCTTGAAATCCTCCGAATCCCTTTCGGTATCCCGTCGGACCGGATGAAACTTTCGGACGTCCGTACCCGCTTCCGCGGAGCGTCCCGACCCAGCATCGTCGGATAAAATATATGCGACAGATTCAGTTGATGCTGGGATGCTGCGATAAACTGTGCTATTAAGGAAAGCACGTCCGTTCCCGAGGCCTGTGCAGTAGCGGACTTACGATGCATTGCCGCTGGAAGCTCCGTGTACGTTGACTCCCGCACACTTCCTATGCGAACGTCCGGAGTCTGCAGGCCTCGAGTCCCCGGCTACCGACCCAGCGCTGTCGGATAATTCTCGATCCGACACCGTTTCTGTCGGCTGCTGGGATGCTGCGATAAGCTGTGCTATGTGCACAAGAATGTCCGGCGTCGAGACCAGCGGAGGCGCAGTCTATCGCTGCTTCGCCGAGGGCAGCTCCGCATCAGATGGCTCCCGCATACTTCCTATGCGAACGTCCGGAGTCCATCGGTCTCGAATCCCTGGCTGCCGGATGGTGTGACCTGGTCGCCGAAGAATCCTTGATCGGCGAAGCTGGTAATATATCGGCGGTCACGCAGCCAAGGTGCGGTCGTGTGCGCTGACGAGAAGAGGAAGCCTTAGCAGTCTCAGCGGACTGCCTATACAACGGAGCGTCCCGAGCGACGGACGTATGCTCCGCTAGCGACACATTTGTACCACAACATCTGGGGCCAGAAGTTGTTGAACGAGAGAGGGGCCTCTCTCGCTTGCCGTCCGGATGGACCGGAACGAGCTATGAACCGGACTAAAAGGCTTCCTCCGTTCTCCCTCCGATCCGCCGTCACTGGGTGTGCATTAAGTTAATTTTATAGTGCTCGCATCACCCCAAAATTCCTTCTAGACCGCAACGGACGAACCCGGCTGCCGAACCATTCGGTGAATGGACGCTACACCGGGCGAGCTAGCGGACGTCAAAGGCCGTCGAACCTACTAGGGTCCTCTTAGGCAATTGGCGTATTACATGAGCACTTTTCCGCTAGCCCTTCATTAATTGTGACGACGGAGGCACACTGTTGGAAGACATCACAGATACATCACCCTAATCTTGATCGTCTGAAATAGAAATTGATAAAGTAGAGTGACCCTGCGGGGAAAGGACCGGAGTGTCCAAATCCCCAACAACATACCGTGACATACGCTTCCCATATTGTCATCGAAATCATACGATACAGAACAGGAGTTAATGCGAGTACACTGACCACATATAGAATGATAATAAGGTCAGAGGAAGACTTCCTCTTAAAACAATTGATCAATATCCTTTCAATGTGAAAAGAAAACAAGTCCTGGTACTCGCACTAACCCCTGGCAAAATACATAATAATAATATGATCCATTAATATAGAAAAAATAATTGAAATCAAAATATTTTGAAAAAATATTTTTTCAGAACAGCCCAAGTTTCTGAAAAGTAACGTTGAGCCCCAATGGATCCCAAGCCTAAGTGTGGAAAAAAATTTTAAAAATATTTTAAACAATTTATTCAACACTTACGAACAATAATAATGTATCTAGTTATGATTAAAATAACATAAAGATATTATTAATTAGAAATCCCCCCCTCACACAGAGGGCTGTTGTAAATGTAAACAATGAGTGTAAAAACACTAAAATAAGACTCCAGGCACCCAGGCCCGAAATCAGTTACCAAAAATACACCATCTGATGCAAAACAGAGACTTCCAGGGAAGAAACTTCAGAACATCAGATGGTAGATGCAGAACACAACGCCTAACCACCCGTAGGTGAAGACGTAAACATGGGGAAAGAACAGAATTCATTCTGTTATTCAGCTAAAACTCCCAAGAAATTTTAGTAATAATAATTACATAAACTATGCCAAAAGCATGGGAGAATAGCAAGGGGGAACTTAAAGGACAGGGAGAGAGGAAAAACACTTGAAAAAACAGTGTAACTAAATAATCAGAATGACAACAAAATGGCTGCTGCCTTGAAAATAGGTAACTTAACATAATTTCATTAAAAAATTTTAAGTTACAGCCCTGATAATATTCTGTCACACATTCTTTTCCTCTCCTCCTTTTCTATCCTCCTTAGAATCACCATTTCACTAATATTTATGTGTCTGGCATCATTTAAACTGAGATTTAAAAGCACAAAGATCAGTCAGATGTTAACTGATGAAGGGCCAAACTTAGAATGATAAATGGCGCCAATTTCGGAACGTCCTTGACACTGCGCATGCGCAGTAGGGGCGAAGTGTGGAGGGCCTTTCAGGACATGTTTTCTTTAGTTTTAGATGCAAATTTTGGGGATTGGGGGGCAAAATTTGTGTTTGGCCCTATATTTTAAGAGTTAGCACCAGCTATGTCTGGGTCATTGGTACAGTATAAAAATATGAGTGGATGTTTTAACCAAATAAAGAAATATATATTCTTTAATTCTTTTTTGTATATTTTATTCACCAGGAATCATTAATTAAGTGAAGGTGGAGATTGATAGGTGATGTACTTAAGTCACCTATTTTCATTTTAGCACTCGTAAATTGACCATGCAGCTAAATTGAAATGAATAAAACAGAAGAAAAACATGTTTATTTATTTATAACAAAGGACTCTTATTAAATATAATTCACTTGTTCGCATATTTTTTTTTGTTTTATTCGTTATGTCAAGAGCTTTGAAGGCCTATGATTTGACACTGAACGTCTGGAAATGGAAAAATTTTGCCTGTACAATTTTCCGGGATTTTTGTCTAAAACTGATTCTCTTCTGGGAAGCCAGGAACTACACTGAATTTACGAGATTTTCCCTGGCATTCTGGGAGAGTTAACATGTCTGTGTGTAACAGGCATTTTTTTAAACTCTTGTTTGCAATGGAACTACTCAAAACTGGAAGCCACAGTGTTTTGACAATGTCAGCGCTCACACATGTCACTGGAGAAATAAAACAATACAGCCTATGAATATGTAAACAGGACACTGGTTGAATAACTGTGGCCCTCTTAATGAAAACAAAACATAAATGGCTGTCTCCGTTTGCTCAAAACTGATTAAACATACAATAACTTGGCTTCAGTTTTTAATAATATTTATGGGATTCATAAATGAAAGTGTCAATAACACTGTATCTTGACTTGACTGTGTGTAGTGCTTGATGAAAAGGATAATGTTCAATGTTTATGAAAGAATTATGAAATAAGACAAAAATTGTGATAATTAAGAATATGTTAATTTCTGTTCCCTATACGCTATGTTTTCAATAAGAATAATTTGAGGTGTAGACTGTACTAAAGAATTGAGGCCTGGGTTAATGTGGTCCTCACAGTTAATGTATGTCAACCAAAGTTACCAAGTTACAGTAAAATCATTTCAAAACAAGTCATCCTACCAAGATACAATGAAATCCCTTCATAAATATAAATATAACTTGCAGACTTTGCTAAAGAAATCTAGGTCATGTGACGGTTCGGCAGTCATGGTTGACCGATCATGACCAAAATAGGAGAGTCTCATTTAGATATCATATCAAGTTATCCAACCAAGTTACAATGAATCCTCTTCATAAAAACAACCTGTAGACAGTGGTAAAGGAATCTAGGTCACGTGACAAAGTGGCGGTAACAGCTGACCGATCAGGACCAAAATAGGACAATCTCATCAAGACATCATACCGAGTTATCATTCCAAGTTACAATGAAATCGCTTCATAAATATGAACTATAGACCACAGCCAATAGGCAGTTCTCATCTACACATTATAAAGTCATCCTGCGAAGTTACAATAAAATCCCTTCATAAATACGACCTGTAGACCGTGCTAAAGATTTTCGAGTTTTGGGCCTGCGCAGCTGTCACAGTTGACCAATCATGACCAAAAGGGGATGTTCTCATCTACACCTTATATGGAGTCATCCTACCAAGTTACAATGAAATCCTTTCATAAATACAACCTGTAGATTGTGCTAAAGGTTTTTGGGGTTCACAGTTGACCAATCGTGACCAAAACGGGATGTTCTTATCTAGACATTATTCGGAGTCATTCTACAAAGTTACAATGAAATCTCTTCATAAATACAACCTGTAGACTGTGCTAAAAGTTTTTTGGTTTTGGGCTCGCATAGTCATTGTACCCAGTGGTTCATGAGAAGAAAATTTTTCTAGAATGTTGGAGCATTTTCCCCCACTCCCACCCTATGGAACGTGGCAACTTTATTTGAACAAACTTGAAGTGTCATATGATAAGGACCACGAACATCAAATTTGGTTCAATTTGGCCCAGGAGTTTAGGAGGAGAAGTCGATAATGTAAAGTTCACGACGGACAGATGGACGATGGACAGAAAGTGATCACTTGAGCTCCTCGACTTTCAGTCAGGTGAGCTAAAAAACAAATGTAACTGGACTGGACCATTTGATCCAAACTAGACAAAAATGGTAACAGACTATCTGTACTAGATCCTTATCCCAGAAGAGAAATAGCATACCAGAAACAGCCATCAGACGAACTGCAAATCTCCTAACCTGTGCACTGTCCATAATGGAAATGGTGTGATTAGTGCATATTAATGTGATGGCATGGCAAATTCTCTTACTCTTGTTAATAAACATCAATGAATTAAGTTTCATTACAATTGGCCTTGAATTAACTAGTTTGGGTGATTTTCATGGAGGGGGAGTTGTGTACACTACAGACAGGCAGTTTTCACTTAAAATTTCCATGGACCAGAATGGAGCTTCCTTGAATTCCAAGGAAATCCACAGAAATAGCAACAAAATTTATCGCCGAGTGTTAAAAAATACCATTCCATGGACAGCTGATGTACACCATGGATACATCTTGGACATATGAAAAATGCATGGAAACCTGGAGTTGGAAAGTTTTTCAATTCAAACGTTTTTGTCATTTTTGGATTATTTTCAGCATGAAAATTTGACTGGAAGCATGAAACACAAAATATATCACATGAATTTTGAAAATAACGGATGAGAATCTTCTAGGATAGGAACAGACTTTAGATATCATTTTTTTTGCATAGATTATGTTCTCAAAATTTTAAAAGACAGAGGATGAATATGAGAGTGACTATAAAAGGTATAGAAAAAAAACTCTGTAAAATCAGCATAACTGGCAAAAATTTGAAATAAAAAAATGAAAATGATTAATTTAAAATAACCAGAAAACAGTGTGTGAAGTTTGATATCTGTGTCGTTTATACATATGGAGGTACGTGAATCAAAAGATTGAGTTTTTAATGAATATAAACACAAAAACATTAAGATTACTACCCCTGACGTTGTTTGTGCTCTATCTCTGGTATTTGATGTTTGATTTTAAAAATGTTTTCAACTTTGTATTGGGGATCACGGGTAACAAAAGGTTATAAGATTTTGCCTTTGTGCATTGAAATTTAATTTATTATACGCTAAACAATAGATTATCAAAGAAATTGCGGAAAGATAGAAATTGTAAGTAAGTAAGTAAGTAATAACTTTATTTGCGAAAGACATTATAATACATGTTTATATCATAATTGCCCAAGAAACAACAATTGGTATTAATAATATATCACATCTAGGATTTATGAAGCTACATATTTATCTTCTGCAGGAAGATGACACAGCCAGCTGGCTGTATTACTGCCACCCACCTCAGGGAAAGGGAAAATGTCGAGTATGGAAAAACAAAAAAGTGGGAGATAAAAAAGCAACGAATGAGGGAAAAAGTGAAGAGAGAAAGAGAGAGGGAGTGGAAGAGAGAGAGAGAGAAAGAGAGGGGAGAATCAGCTGCAAATGAAAATAACATGTATAGTAGAAAAAATAAAGTAAAATAGAAATATGTAAGGAATGATCTCTGCAGTCCTGGTGATAAGTGGAATTTGGTTTCATTCTTGCACTGAGAAAGGGGCATACATGGGAATGTGATATTTTGCCCAGAGCCAGCTTAGAGGTTTGAGTTCCATCATATCACCCACTGTGAAGACATAGAAATTTTCACTTTCACTGTATCAATCAAAATGGCGGCTTTCAAAACATCACTTCAAGGTGAATACGAGTCAAATTATCACTGGAAATGATCAATTTGTTCTAAAAACGTATAATGAAAAGTAAATCTAGTGTTTGTGAGTGGATACCAATCATTTCTAGCAATAATTCAACACGTATACACCTTGAATTGATGCATGAAACCCGCTAGCCCAAACATGGCCTGAAAGTCTATAATGTAAGTTTTTTGATTTGGTACGTCCTTTTAAAGGACGTACCAAACCAAGAACTTGTATTACAGGCTTTCAGGCCAGGTTTGGACTAGAAACCTGCCAGCTGAATCAGATTGCAACACGCTACCTGTTCCGAGTATCAACCAAATCACTTCCACTTTTCAATGATTCAATGCGCTGTTCACTTTTATGCATCAATTCAAGGTTGAAACAAGTGGAATTATCAGATTCTTATAAAAAAGCGTATAATAAAAAGAAAATCCAGTGTTTTTGAGGGGATACCGAAAATTATCTCACTTGTGACTGAGTTAAATGCTTATTTTCGCTCGCGCAAGCTCTCGTGAAAAATTATAAATTTAAAGTAATTTGTATATTTTTTATTCTTACCAATGGCCCAGACTACTAGCTGGTGCTAACTCAAAGTTATCAAGGGCCAAACACAAATTCTGAACCCCTCAATCCCCAAAATTTGCTTGCAAAACCAAAAATTAAAAGTCCTATCTGGTCCTCCATATAATTACTCTCTGCGCATGCGCAGCCGTCAGGAAGTGACCGGAATTGGCGGCAACATCATTCTTTGAAGAAGAGAGTACTACATAACAATTCAGCAGGGATGTATGAGTGCCCACTCATGGGAGGGCCATCTCCATCTGGGCCATTGATAAGTATAAAAAATATACAAATTACTTTAAATTTATAATATTTTTATACTATAACCCAATGGCCCAGACTTGCTGAATCATAAAAAGGCGGAGGGCCTAGGACTTCAAAATTAGTAGACCAACATATACTACTCAAAGTTTGCTAAGCACCAAATATTTGACACATCATTGTGAAATTTGCTTGTGACATATTTGCAATATTTTTCGTGGATATGATTGAGAAATGTATTGAGATGGTCCCCAGTGTTTACATTAGCTCTCTTAACAGGCAGACTTCTCGTGATAGTCATGGAAAGTATGTACCCTTTGATTTTCATGATGTTTTCGTGTACTGTCTACATGTACATGACATGTGTAGGGTATTCACTTCAACACAAACCCTTGTGATATAATGATTGAATATGGAAAATGCAAATGTAAGAAGACATTTGTCTGAAGCAGAAATGTGGCAGGCTGTAGGGATTGTGGAGCAAGAGGCTACCCATCGCCAGGTTGATGAAGCCCTAGGTGTGCATCATACGGTGATCACCGGAGCCTGGGCAAGATTTCAGCAGTATGGCACACCAGTAAGACGACATGGTGGCAGAGACAGGGCAACATCTGCAACTGAAGACCAGTTTTTGATCATTCAGACCCGTAGGAACCACGTTGTCACAGCAACCCAGCTTCGCAGTGACCTTCAGAATGCATCCGGGGTAAATGTTTCGATGCAGACTATCCGGGCAAGGTTGCAAGAAGGTGGTCTCAGACCGAGAAGACCATGTATTCACATTCCGCTGTCCCAGAACCACCGAAAGGCACAATATGAATGGGCCATGGACCACATTGGATGGACCAGAAAAGATTGGCGACCTGTCCTTTTTCCAGAAGAGTCAAGGCACTGCCTAGACCACACACATAGGCATTCTAGGGTATGGAGAAGACCAGGAGAGCGATTTCATGCAGCCAAAATAGCTGAGCATGACCGCTATGGTGGAGGATCAATCATGGTCTAGGGCGGCATCAGCAGGGATGGACATACAGAGCTCTGTGTCCTTGAGTGGTACTTTGACTGCACATCAGTATACTGATGAGATCCTGGATGTCCACGTCAGATTGTATGCAGCTGCAGTGGGTGATAGATTCATTCTGATGGACGATAATGCCCGTCTCATGTTGTCGGGGAGTACCGACAGAGGGATGGGATTGAGCGTATGGACCACCCAGCAAGATCCCCTGACCTCAATCCAATTGAACATGTCTGGCATGAGTTGCAGCTTGCAATTTCAGCCCGTCCAGTTCAGCCAAGAAGTGTACAGGAACGTGGTTCCATGAAAGGAACAACATCCCACAAAGGACCACCAGGAACCTGATTGGGAGCAGGAGAAGGCATTGTCAAGCTGTAATTAATAGTAATTAACAGTAATGGGTCTCATACTCGATATTGAAGCCATACCAGTTCGCTTTGTCAACTTTTTGGCAAATTGAAAAATTTCCTCTTTTAATCCAAGGTGAAAGGAACTTAAATTTAAAAGGAATTACGTGTATGTCTCTTTATACAGTAACAGAGAAGACATATCATATAAAAGGAGCCCAAATCAAGTAATTCCGAATTCTTAGCATGAAGACTATGCTAATTTGGATGTAACAAGTTCCCAATTTTTAAGGCCAGTCCGGACTAAATCACAAAAATAGGATGGCGTATTTGAGAATGAGAGGATATCCCCCACAAACATACGCCATATACAATAAAACACAAGCTGTATCCAGGATATAATTACAGATAAAACAGCTTCACTCATAGTTACATACCTATCAAATCGGAGGAGAGGTAAAAAATCCCCCCCACCCTTTTTGAAGGAATCTTCTTCAAAAAGAAAGAGGGGAGTGCTCTGGAATCAGTAAAAGCCCATTTGTAATGTATACCGGAGTCGGCATACGTAGATAGGTCGAAAACCGGTGATATAATATATAACATACACATGTCCAATAGAATCACAATGAACGATCTCTGGAGAGTAAACACACTTCCGAGGTAACCCACAGGTGACCACATTCAGGTGTACAATAAAATCCAGTAATAACACTCCCCGATGTGTACTATCCGATATCTATGAATCTAGAAACGTGCGAATATACGAGAGTGTAAGACAAGGTGTATTTGATTCGGTATCGACATTAATAGAAACCTGGATCTAGAAATGCAATGAGCTATGATTAACAGACTCAACACGGACCACCCCCAAAATAATTCATTGTTTCTAAGGTCCATAACAAACAATAATGCGTCTGACTAATAATACATTTATTATGCACGTGAGCATTGAAATCCCAATGTAATCATCTGAATACCAGTTAACTGACTAGACAGCCTCCCAGGTACCCAAAGACTAGCAATTTATTGATGGTGAATTAGGTGCTCGTATTTGACATAAAGATTATTTATTTATTTATTTATTGGTGTTTAAGGTCATATACTTATGCACAATGGCTAATCATGACCATGACAGTTTTACGGGTGGAAGAAGCCGGAGTACCCGGAGAGAACCACCGAGCAACGACGAGCAGCTGCCAGCTCCCCAACATCATAACTCTGCATTGAAGCACAGGCAGGGTTAGATTGGTTGAAGACATGCGCACCATTGACGTGCAGTACGCCTTAGTACACGACATCATCGTGCCCCCATGTGGACAACTGGGGTTAAGTGCCTTGCTGACATATAGATGAACCACCACAGGAAACCAACCAACTAAAAAGTGGATGTGCCCATGAGGTCGCCATAGAACACGACTCAGCTGCCAATCGAGATGTCATGAAATGCATGAATGTACATAAAATCATATAAGACTTACAGGAAGATCACTACGTCTTGGGAGGGGGGAGGGGGAATTTGAAGTCATATCGAACCCCCCTCACCTGCATTACTTTAATCGTTCTTGTGTTAGTCATAAAAATAATATAGGAACCGCAAGGCTCCCTCACGTCTAACCGACTCCATAATGCCACTGAGGGCAGAGAAGGACGTGAAGAACAAATACTTCCCCTCATAAAGAAGGTTCTCACATGGAGGAAGCTTCCGGGGAACGTCCCATAACAGACACCTGAGAAGATTGATCCAAGGTTTCTGTGACGACAGAGGTGCTAATAGCAGGATTTCTCAACGAGACTGTTTGATCTTTAACAGAACCTGCTGAATCAACAGCGTTGGATGATACGCATATCCTATCATTCATTCCCATGAGATCGACAGAGCGTCTACTGCGCATGCTCGATGATCTGGGCATGGCGACACGAACGTCGGTAACTGATTGTTCCGGTGCGTCACAAACAGATCTATCATGGGGCGATCCCACTGGTAGCAAATCTGCCTGAATACTCGCTTGTTGAGCGTCCACTCCGATGGCAGCAGGCGACCTTTCCGAGAGAGCAAGTCTGCTAGTACGTTCAGACGGCCCGGTACATGACAGAAAGAAAGCTGAACATGATGATTCATGACATATAGGAGAATCTTCTCCATTAGTTCGCATAACGGAATTGAATGAGTGCCACCCTGGTTCCTGATGTACGCTACTACTGTTGAGTTGTCCGACAAAATCTTTACATGAACGTCGGCTATTATGTGAATCCAATGTTGTAGTGCTAGCCATATTGACATCATGTCTTTGATGTTTAAGTGTTTCTCCTGGAACCGAGGGTTCCAAAGACCCTGACACTTCAAGTCAGAGGGACTTAGGGTCGCATCCCAACTCGTCTGACTCGCATCCATCATAATCGTGAAAGCCGGATCCGGCAGTTGCAGCGGAACTCCCTGAGTTAACCACTGAATATCTGCCCAAATCTGAACCCTTTGTTTTACTTGGTCCGTTAAAACAATACTGGTTTCGAGCGAATGCGACTTCACACTCCAGTTCTGAGTAAAGAATATCGTGAGGGGACGTGTGCGCCGACGGCCCATCAGAATGAGATCCGCAGCCGCTCCGCACAGCCCTAACAGTTGCAAGAATTCCCTCGCTGCTAATGCGTCTGAGTGCAGACAAAAGCAAGCATAACAACTGACTAATTTCACTCTGGGTAACGGCAGACAAACCAGATTGTTGTGAGTTTCGAAGCTCATTCCCAAGTGAATGAACGACTTGGACGGAGCTAGATCCGATTTTTTCTTGTTTACGATGAAACCGAGACGTCAGTGATAATTCTGATGCCGTATCTCTGTAGAATGTCGTTCAAGTAAGCCAACGTTACCGCAGACGAATGAGCTCGGAAGTATGACATTACCGAGTTCATTATTCGAGTGAATGCCCTGGAACTTTTTGAATGCCGGATGTACAGGACATGAAAGGATGCATCCTTTAGATCTATGCTTGCCACATAGTCGTTCATTCGAATGCTCGCCCTTACCGACCGAATGGTCTCTATATAGATCTTTGGAGCCACGATAATCTTGTTTATCCAGCTCAAGTCTATTACCGGTTGGAACGAGCCGTCTGGCTTCAGTACGAAGAACAGGTGACTGTAAAAAATTTGAGAATCCTGATTCTCGATGACCTCTGTTGCTTCCTTTGATAAGAAAGCCTGTCCCTCCACTAGAAGAGACCCTCTTTTGCAAGGATCTGACGGAAGATTTGTCCAACAAGGCATCCTGTTAGTGGGGGTTTCACTCAGAATGATAGCTGTAGGCCATCCGAGACTACACTTCTCACCCACTGATCTACCGTGACTGTTAACCATTTTTACGTGAAGCTTGATAACCTTCTGCCAACTGGCAAGCAATATAGGTCTTGATTAACCATCATCTGTATGACCTGCGAAGCTTACAGGAGGAGAAACCACGTCCTCCCTGCGAAGAACCTCGTCCCATCGACCTAGAGGCGTCTGACCGATAGTCCCGATCAGACCTATGCTCCTTTTCCGAGTTGCTATACTGACGACCTCCAGAGTAATTATAAGAGGGTTTCTTGTACCCTCGCGATGAGTTTCTTTCTGACGATTTTTTGTCTGGAATGCCCTCCTTTACTCTTGTCTGCTGAAGCGGGTCGTTGAGATGCTGACTTTAAAAGCAGAGCACTAGATGCTTTCTTAGTAGCCTGTTCATAGACTAACGAAAGCTTGTCGATGAAAATAGTATGTCCGGAGACCAGAGTGACTCGAGAGCTTTCCACCTTGTCATGTATCAGTTATGACGACGCAAGGGCAGCATCACTTCTGATTAACTCCAGATAAGCCACTGTTAGGGCGGAGTTATATGCGGTATACATAATTGCCCTGGAAAGAACTCTAAGAGAGGTACAAACGTCCTCAAATTCCTTTCCGTTGAGACGTTAGCTCTTGTAAGGTGATCTGCATAGGTCCAAATTCACTCTATTTGAAGAAATTGCCGTCTCAATTGTGTCTGAGCGAATAGTGAATGATGCAGGTAAGGATACCTCTAGATCCCCGGCCTGCTCATCCAAACGCAGAGGAACTCTCAGAACATCTTCTCCGACTGTTTTAAATGAATGTGGTCCAAGAAACGGTATGTTTATGGAAGATAAAGATAAGAAACCGCCTTACTTCCTCACACTCGAGAGGTTAAATACGGCATCGTCTATATGGCACCTGCGACACCTGCCTAGACTGAACCGGAAAAGAAAGGACTTCCTCCTTTGACCGGATAAAGTCTGCGTCCAACGACACCAGCGGTTTCTCTCTTGTCGTCGCAGCATTCTGATTCGGCGGAACCAATTCAGGGTAGTATCAATGGATGAAATCCATTGCAACCCTGTGCTGTTCCGAAAGGGAAGGGTAATTAGAGAGAATAAGTTGCGAATCTCGGTCCATTGCATCTGCGTGAACAGATGACTGGACCGACCCAGCACCATCCGACAGCTCAGGTTCTGAGTCTGAGGGAGGCTGCACCTGCATTTTGGGATGCTGCAATCAGCTGCACAATCTGCGACAGCAAGTCCGTCATCGAGGCCTGAGGAGCAGCGGTCTTCTGTTTCTAGCCGCCTGCTGCTCCTGGGACGGTGTGTTAGAGATGGATCTCTTCTCCGAACATTCCAATGATCGAGGCCTCGTCTCCCTAGCTACTGGATGGTCCGACTTCACAGGTGAAGAGTGGTTTCTTCTTCATGCAGCAGGCTGGATATCCGAAGTCGGGTAGCTAGGATGCAGTCATGTGTGCTTAAATAAAGTAGTGGAGGAAGCCGTGACTGAAGCCGACCCTGGCTGCAGACTAGACAGAGCGTCCCGAGCGGCGGGCGGACATATGCTCCGTCTTGTGCAAGTTTCCAACCAGAAAACTTCATTTTGGCTTGTGAAACGTAGCGGAGGAAGCCGTGACTGAAGCTGACCCCGGCTGAAGGCTAAACAGAGAGTCCTGAGAGGAGGGCGGACATATGCTCCGGCTTGTGCAAGTTTCTCATAACAACATCTGGCCCCAGATGTTACTAGGTTAGAGAGGGGCCTCTCCTGCTCGTGGTCTATTAGACCTCGCCGAGTACAAGAACTTGCTGACTTCCTCCCTATTTCCATCGTCGCTGGGTGAGCTATTTATATTTAAGTGCTCGCTCTACCCACATCTACACTTCCTTCGACCGCAACAGACTTACCCGGTGTCACGGCACCCACAGATGGAATACCACTTCACCGGTTGAGCTAGCTGTTTGCAAGAGATTAAAACCCTTACCAAAAGGCCCTAACTCTTGCAATAAGAGCACTGCAGCTAGCTCTATATACTCCAAAGAGCGCGGCAACAGTAGCACACTTGGATGGGTGTCAGAATATCATTACCATGTTCATGTTCCTCTGAAATAGAAACTGACAAAATGAATTATAACGCGGTGAGAGGCCTGCCCTCAGAACCTCACTGCCAACAATGTACCGCGACACCCGACTCCAACATCAGTCATCCCAGTGAAAACAAGAATGACAAGAGTCCACAGGAGTGCATCGACTAAAGTCGATATCAGTCCTCCAAACTCCACCACAAAATATATATATATAATTAAGATACATGAATAATAGCAATCAAAATTAAATTCAAAATATTTTTAGGAAACAAATTTTTTTTAAAAAACACCTAAGTTCCCAAAGGGAACATTAAGAAACCAAAGGCATCCCGATAGAGCCTAAGTGTGGACAAAACCCCAATTTTTTTAGCTACACTACCGGAATAATAATCCATGTATTCTACAGTAATTCTATGGTAACAGAATATAAAAAACTACCTATATATGAGGACATTGACAAAGTAAACAACGTCAATGTAACAAGACATCAGGCGCACAAAAAGGGCCAAAGTCAGAGCCAATTTAAATGCTACCAGATGCAAAGCTAGATCTTCATACAAAGAAAAAACAATACATCGGACAGAAGATGCAAGACTAAACAACCTAACACCCACTAGGGTGAGGACGTAACCACGGGGAAAAACAGAATAATATTCTGTAATACATGTTAAACTCCCAAGAAATTTAATGAAAGTGTCAATGACACTGTAGCTCAACTTGACAAACTTGAATTTGGTAAGTTATAAATGAAATGGCAAAATTGAAGATCATTGGCACCAATGTCATTTTTTTTTGCCAGTGGCAACATTTTTTGACAGAAACCGAAGAAAATCGACAGCTCCCATCTAGAGGCCTCCCCAAACAAGCATGCCAGGTTTCAAAGCCCTGTAGGGTGTACAAAAGGGAAATATTGTGGTCTGACTAGACTATATTCTAAGAACGTTGGCCGAGGCAACATTTTTTGAAGGAAATGGAAGAAAATCGATAGCTCCCATCTAGAGGTCACCATAAATAAGCGTACCAGGTTTCAAAGCAATCTATTCATAAATGTGCCCTGTAGGGTGAGCCAAAGGAAAATATTGTAGTCTGACTAAACTAAGTTCTAAGAACGTTGGCCGCGGCAACATTTTTTGATGTAAATTGAAGAAAATCGATAGCTCCCATCTAGAGGTCACCCCAAACAACCATGCCAGGTTTCAAAGCAATCCGATCATAAATGTGCCCTGTAGGGTGTGCCAAAGGGAAATATTGAGTCTTCTGACTAAACTAAGTTCTAAGAACGTTGGCCGCGGCAACATTTTTTGACGGAAATTGAAGAAAATCGATAGCTCCCATCTAGAGGGCTCCCCAAACAAGCATGTCAGGTTTCAAAGCAATCAAATCATAAATGTGCCCTGTAGGGTGTGCCAAAGGGAAATATTGTTGTCTGACTAAACTAAGTTCTACGAACGTTGGCCGTGGCAACACTTTTTGCCGGAAATTGAAGAAAATCGATAGCTCCCATCTAGAGGTCACCCTAAATAAGCATACCAGGTTTCAAAGCAATCAAATCATAAATGTGCCCTGTAGGGTGTGCCAAAGGGAAATATTGTGGTTTGACTAAACTAAGTTCTAAGAATGTTGGCCGCGGCAACATTTTTTGATGGAAATTGTAGAAAATCGATAGCTCCCATGTAGAGGTCACCCCAAACAAGCATGCCAGGTTTCAAAGCAATCCCGTAATAAATGTACCCTGTAGGGTGTGCCAAAGGGAAATATTGAGTCTTCTGACTAAACTAAGTTCTAAGAACGTTGGCCGCGGCAACATTTTTTGACATAAACTGAAGAAAATCGATAGCTCCCATCTAGAGGTCTCCCCAAACAAGCATACCAGGTTTCAAAGCAATCTGATCATAAATGTGCCCTGTAGGGTGTGCCAAAGGGAAATATTGAGGTCTGACTAAACTGAGTTCTACGAACGTTGGCCGTGGCAACATTTTTTGCTGGAAATTGAAGAAAATCGAAAGCTCCCATCTAGAGGTCACCCTAAATAAGCCTACCAGGTTTCAAAGCAATCAAATCATAAATGTGCCTTGTAGCGTGTGCCAAAGGGAAATATTGTGGTTTGACTAAACTAAGTTCTAAGAACGTTGGCCGCGGCAACATTTTTTGACGGAAATTGAAGAAAATCGATAGCTCCCATCTAGAGGTCACCCCAAACAAGCATACCAAGTTTCAAAGTAATCTGATCATAGATGCGACCTGTGAGGTGTGCCAAAGGAAATTGTGGATGTATGTACTAACGTACTAACGTATGTACGTACGTACGTACGTATGTACGCCGACGGACGAGAAGTGATGGCAATAGCTCAGCTTGACTTTGTCAAGTTGAGCTAATAAAAAATTTCAATAAAAAATAGCCAAAAAAGCTTAAGAGTTTAACAGGAAGGGTTCATGGAAGGATAGAGAAGGACTACTTAACAAACCGTAGAATGATCATTAACAAAAATGATGTCGTCAGGTGCATGTCCTGAAATTGGGAAACATAAAATAATTTTATAATTATTATAAAGTTACAGCCCTGAACTTCTGAAACCACCGTTGAACACTTCCATCATCCAATAACAGCCTTGGATCCACCAATTCTTGCATTGATTTGTGTCTGGCACCCTCAAAAAAGGAGATTTTAAAGCACAGATGTCAGTTCATTGTTGCTGACTTGAGGACCAAACAAAGAATGAAGTTAGCACCAATTCCGGTCTCAATGGATATTAAATGGATGTTAAAGTCATAGCATTAACAATTTTTGGACAATGTGGAAAATATTTGGCAATGCACTCCAAAAATGATCCCTTTTGTCATTAAAACTCAAACATGTTACAAATATGTGCCACAAGGCTTTCAGAGGTCTATACAAAATTAAAGAGATAAAAACTCTAGTTCATGCCTTCGTAACTTCACATTTGGATTATTGTAATACCTTAATGTTCAACCTTACTCACAATACCAGTACTCTTGCCTGCAGAAAGTATTAAATGCATTAGCCCGAGTGGCAGGTAGAGTATGAAGATCTAAACACATCACTCCTGTTTGATGGACTGGCAGTCAGTAAAGTACAGAATAATTTTCAAAACTTTATTTTTAGTTTTCAAGGCACAAAATAACATGTCTCCCATACCAAGAATATGTGTCAATACAACCAGAGGCCTGATGGTAAAATGTTACTTCATGTTCCCAAAAATAGGTGTAAGACATTTGGAGGTTATTCTCATATGCTGGTCCTCATTTGTGGAATAATTTACCAGATCATCTAAAAAGACTGTCAAATGTCAACATTTTCAAGAAAGATCTCAATCTATTTCAAAAAGCCAAAAAGTGATGTTCTACGCTGTAAAATACTGTATATATTCTGTTTATATATTTTGCACAAGCTCTGTAACATGTACAGCACCTTAGAATATGGTTCTTTATCCAATTAACTATAATTTTAGCATTATATAAATAGGTATATTATTATTATTATGATGATGATGTAAATTTATTGCCATGTTTTGTAGTTTAGGGGGTAGGGGTGTCACCAGAGGTGTGGGGCATAACCCTGACATTGTTTACATCACACATGAAAATGTGATTTCCTATAGGGTTTCTATGGTAACTATAAGCTGCAATTGTGGCTATGTTTGCAACCTGGTCAATATTAAATGAGGATCGTTGGTAGAGGGTGTCCCAGTCATCAATCATGTGAAGTTTCAAAACATTTGGACTTGTAGTTTCAGAGGAGAAGATTTTTGAAAATACACCAATCAGAATCCAAGAGTGCCTCTGGAGGCCAGGTTTTTCATCCAACGGGAACAAAATGAGGACTGGTTGTAGGAAAGATCCCATAAACCATTCCTGTCAAGTTTGGTTTACATCGGCTCAGCAGTTCCAGAGAAGATGAAAATTGAAAAGTTTACAGACGACGATGTACGACTGGCACTGGATGACAGATGCCAAATGATGACAATAGCTCAAGTGAGCTAAAAATAAAAGAAACACACACATATTTTTATTTTTTAAACTCTCATGAAGTAAATAAACACGTATATTTTTATTTTTAAACTTTCATGAAAATCAGACAAAATTTAAATTATGTGATGTTGGTGCGAGAAGGGTGACACAGAAATCAGCCATAGAGGTAAAGAAATTCCTCGGCTGGTACCACATTTTTAGATATGGTTTATGTTGGAGATGGGATAACCAAAGTTTGAAAGAGGGAGGCTTTATACAGGCGTTGGTATTAAAAGTTGAAAAAGAACCTGCCGAAACTGGGCACTGTTTTGGATAAAGGCTACTATACATACATGAGTTCTGTTGGTTAAGAGATAGGCTGATCCTTTACACAATATGTCTTCGACAATATCAAGGCTTATGTGGTGATCTATACAATGATACAATACATTTCTACCCTGAAAAAAGATGAAATAAAAAGTAAACAAAAGTCCACTGTTTGTCCATCCGTATGCTTTTTTTGTATGAAATATGAATATGTGAAATATGTGTATGAACTTCGGGAATGCATTAGGAGGGGGGATCTCGGTGACCTTGACTCATATTTTGCACCTACTCAACCTTGATTAATTTTGTGTTGGTCCCAAGTCCACATGTCACACCATATTTGAGATATATGAGCTTTGACCCACTATCAAAACTATTGGCTCTGACCACATTTTGGGAGGAAGAAATACATATCTGAACTACGGAAATGCATGAGGGGTTATAAAATGCAATTTCTAGAAATTCTGAAAAATGCACTCAATGACCCTTGGGTGACCCCAGAGACTGTGATCCATATTTTGAATCACCTTTGAGTTTTGACTTGTTTGGTGTTGGTCCCAGGTCCATAGGTTATACTGTGCTTGAGAAATGAGTGCGACCAACTTTCAAATTTTTTACTCCGCCCTCTTTTTTTTTTTCTGAGTGATGAAATACATGTGTGAACTGTGGAAATGCATTAGGGGGTTATAAAATGCAATTTCCAGCCATTCTGAAAAATGCACTCAGTGAGTGACCCAAGTGTCCTGGAAGCATATTTTGTAAGTCCAATACTTTTAGACTTGTTTGGTATTAGTCCCAGGTCCATAGGTCATAACATGAGCATATGAGAGTGACCCACTTTCAGCATGTTT
The DNA here is from genome assembly GCA_031216915.1 of Pictodentalium vernedei. Lineage (NCBI taxonomy): Eukaryota > Metazoa > Mollusca > Scaphopoda > Dentaliida > Dentaliidae > Pictodentalium > Pictodentalium vernedei. The sequence continues at coordinate 425,864,513 of CM062295.1, forward strand.
GGCCCTGCCTAGTTTCTTGAGTGTAAAATTATCACATTGGGGGAGGGAGGTTAGAAAATGTGATTTCCAGCAATTCTGGAAATTGCATTCAATGACCCCCTCAGTGACCTTGACCCATTTTTTACCTACTATCAAGTTTCCACTCATTTGGTGTTTGTCCCAGTTCATACCATGCTTGAGAAATGAGCTTGATCCACTTTCAAAACATCTTTTAGATGCACACTTAATGTCCCAATAACCTGAAACACATGGATTCCAGGTTCTAGTGATGGTCGATCAGTATGCCGAAAAGCAGCAAGAAAGGAAAATTTGTATTTCAGTTATCATAAGGGGCACGGTGGCGTTGCAGTAACAAGTTCTTGTCTGATCACCGAAGTTAAGCAACACCGAGCCTGGTTAGTCCTTGGATGGGTGACCGTCTTAGTGATTGATTCAGACTTCCACGTTGTGTCCTTGGGCAAGACACTTAACCCCGGTTGTCCACATGGGGGCACGATGACGTCATGTTCTACTGCACTTTGATGGTGCGCATGTCTTCAACCAATCTAACCCTGCTTCTGCGGCAATGCGGAGCTACGCTGTTGGGGAGCTGGCAGCTGCTCGCCACTGCTCGGTGGTTCTCTCCAGGTACACCGGCTTCCTCCACCCATAAAACTGTCACTGACATGATATGTCCTTGGCTGTTAAAGTGTTGTTAAACCCCAATAAATAAATAAATAGTTATCATATGCACAAGGAAGTGGGGAGAAGATAGAAGACCAGAAGAGAAAAAAAAATCATACCAAAACAATGGTCTGTATGAGGGGTGCATCAACTCACTGAAAAGAAGTCCCAAGAAGCACAAAGAACCCCCTCCCTCCCCACAAAACAAGAGGCCCAATGAGGACTGAGAGACTCACCTGACAGAGTTGTTCAAAGGACTTAATTACCATCTATGGCCAGTCAACACTACAGAAGACTGAAGTCATGTTACTATTCCCAACTCTGTTGTCCAGTAAGATGATTTTTTCTGGTACTGAGATGCTACCACACAAATAATGACCAGGTTTCCAGTAATGGAAAATAGGGAGCCCAAATATCAAACCTAGGGACTTAACTTCAACAAACTTGCAATGACTAAGCTTGCTGCCCCCCCCCCCCCCCCCCCCTACACCCCGTCCATCACCCCTGATAGGATTCTGACCATTCGGTCTGATAGAGGCAAATGTTCAACGAGTACACCTTGGACCAAGTTAAAATGCCCAAATATTAACACAGGGACTTGATATTTACAATCTTGCATCTGCCACAGAGAGCCCAATTATTAACCCAAATATCAACCCAAGGACTTGATATTTACAGATTGGAATCTGACCCGAGGAGTTGTGAATGTCCATGATGGAGTGAACACCGGCTTTAAAATGCTCTCCAGCCAAATAGTGGCTTCTCTCATTTAGAAAACATTCACAGGAAAATCTATGAAAAAAATTAAAGTAAAGGGGGGTACTACTGATTTATAGCTTGTTTATTGCTACCAAAATGTTTTGCAGGAATGAGTATGAAGAGTAAGAACTCACACAAACAAAACAGTCACAGAGGACAATGGCAGACAGGACTGGTTCTACCAGATCACTGAAGCTCCAGTCACTTGGACTGAAATGTCTGAAGTAAACTATTGAAGATAATTTGTTAATTGTAAGTTTGAATGTTAGTCAATATTAGTCCACTACTAATTAACTGGTAGATTACTGGAAGCCCCTATATGGGCTTTACGAAATACTACAGGTTGTGACTCTAATACCTGCACTCTGTTAGAGGAGGTTTCATAGTGACCCTGGAAAGAAACAGATTTTCTTAATGACACATAGCTCAGTCACATTTGATTGGATAGTGCCTATTGGCACTATCCAATCAAATGTAACAGAGCAATATATGATGAAATGAAATTTGGGGCGAGGAAAAATATAGAACTCTACCAGTTAAACAACTTGAAAAAAAGCTTGACATCTTGGAATAGTAAAAAAATGTTTGTTTAAAGGATAAAAAGAAAAACAAGAGCTATTGCTGAAGGCAATTATACCCCCACTGCAGAACTGGACCAATGAAGCATAAATGAATTAAAAACAAAGTAAGGACCAAAACTCTGTTGAAACAACAACAACAAAAAATCTGACAACACCAAAAATCATTATAGTCTTGGGAAATGTTACACTTTAATTATATACCAAGTTCCATAATAATAATTTACTTAAGTTATGAAAGTTATGAATATTCTCTGACGGACTCACACACGGACAGATGCACGGACACACATACGCATGTAATCCAGTATACCCCCCTATTTTCTTCGAAAGTGGGGGTATAAAAAGAGATTTGCAAGATCTATCTCATGGGTGGCAAAAAAACTTTCAGTGTAAAACAGAGAAGAAAACAAAGTAAACACAAATATAATAAGTGTAAGATGGATCCATGTTGATTTTACTCACTATTGGCATCAAAAGGTTGCCAAAATTGACGTTTATTGAACAATCTGTTGCCAGAAAGAGCATGAAGCCACCTGGCAGACAAAAATACACAAATTACTGAAATGAGACCACAATGTCTCAGACGTTTTTAGATACATGAATTTAATAATCTACATAACTGCGATATTGTTCAGGCCTGTAATTCACTCCTATGAAATTGGTATCTGTAAGCAGATCAGTTACTAATGTTCTTAAATCTCACAAGTAAGCAACACTGAAGCCTGACCAAACAGCAAGTACAGAAGGGCGATAGTTTTAAAACAAATGAATCATACCAAACCATGTACTCAAATGAATTAGAATCCGTGCATTCTAACTTAACGAGGCCACTTGATGTAAGTATTCATGCAGAGAAGGTCATATTTGCTGCTTTGGCCATACTTGAACATTCACATGTCACTCTTGGCAGCTGTTGTTGCTCATGCAACACCAGAAATGGTCACAGATAATACCAAATGAGGACAAAGGGTAGTTTTTTTTTTTTGGTGTATCAAACTCGTCCTTTTTTCACCAACTCGGACAGAATTGTGGGGGGTATGATCACTGCAGACTGACAAAAGCCACATTGGACATTTTTAATTTTACACTGATGCACTGTCTCTTGACTCCTTACTTGTTCTTATGAACTGTGTGGATTTGACCCTTTGTGAACTTCATAAAAGGTGAACAAACACAAGAAAAATGACAGCCCATGTGAAATTTACACTCCCTAAATTACAATTGGTCTTGCTATCCATTCCTTGTAAGAATGAGAAAAAGATTTCTTCAAATCTGTACTGGAAGGATTGCAGAATATAACTATTCAGTAAATTTAAGGTATTTTATTGTACAAAATCTCTTACTTATGCCATAGCAGACTTTCAGGCAGTGGTCTCTACCACATGGTAATAGTTCCATGACAAATATGTTTCCACATGATCTATGTTTCATTCCAAAAAAAAACCCAATATATAATTTATTGGGGTTATTCCTTTCTGGCCTTTTTTGGACTTTGGAGAAAATTACCCTGAAATTTGACCAATGTTTGGTTGGATATCCCTTTAACCCTTTACCCAACGCAGACGATATCAAAATTTATTATTTTAAATATCATTTTTTTAAATTTTTCAAAAAATTTCAACAAAACCATATCATGTGACCCCTCGTTGGAACGAGCTCGATGAGCTCGTTCCAACGAGGGTCACATGATATGGTTTTGTTGAAATTTTTTGAAAAATAATATTTTTTCAACTGCTGAATTTGCATATTACGCGGGCGGATGCGGCCGATTCGTTGGGTAAAGGGTTAAATACACGTATATAAGTTGATTTTTTTCTGGAAGATGAGCAAATTGTCTATGAAACTTGAGAATAGTTTTTTTTAGGCTTACAGCACAAAGCTTTTCTAGAGAAATACATTCATTTTTTTCTATCGGTATATAATAACGTTCAAAATTTGTAAGGTTTAACCCTTTGAATCCCAGAGGCCGCTTTTTCAGCCCAGTAATATGATACTTCATAATTTCATTAAGTAGGTTGACTTTTGAGTGAAGGTGTGGTGTAGACCAATCAATATTTTCAGCGTGCAGCCCCAAGGCTGCACGTTGAAAATAATAATTGGTCTACCACCAAATAAAGAATATGGACTCTTCCCGTTGCTGCCATTGAACTGGTATGGAAGATACCACTAGGGTTCAAAGGGTTAATGTTACTTCTTGACTCAGGATTTCCACTCTATTATTCTCCAAGTCTAATTAGTCATTTACTTTCTTCATTGCAGAAAGTGACTAATAAAAAAAGAAGCTACAAACTTCAGGATTGTGATACCTGGGTTTCAGGAATAATTCTTATTTCTTTATTGACGTTAAAGATCACAAATTTCTGCACAATGGTTAAACGTGACCGCAACATGGATATAAAGTCAAGACCAGCCAATCATTACCCCTGTTGCCCATTTTAGAGAACAACCACACTAGGCATTGATTACCTGATCCAATTTTCCAGTAAAACAGAGCTTGTTTACCACAGTAAACAAGCACTGCTCCACTTCACAGGGTTCCCATGGGGTGCAACAGTTCTTGGTAAAGCTGGAAAAGCAACTGGTATCAATCAAAATTGGTACAGTAGAGCCCACTTAACTGGATATCTCTTAACTGAATAACCCTGTTAATTGAATATAATTTTCCAATGCAAATCCATTTTCCAAACCTCCAGTTCAAATTATACATACTAAGTTTCAAAGTGATCCAATCAGAAATGTGCCCTGAAGGGGGTGTTAAAGGGAAATATTGAGGTCTGACTAAACTAAGTTCAAAGGTCAGCGGCAACATTTTTTGACAGAAAAGGAAGAAAATCAACAGCTTCCCTATAGATGTCACCTCACACAAGCACACCGAGTTTGCAAGCGATCCAATCATAAATGTGCCCTGCAAGGTGTGTCAAAGGGAAATATTGATGCTTAACTGCACTAAGTCTTTACTAAGTTCATCAGAGGGTGTTGCCAATGGCAACTATTTTTGACGGAAATGCAAGAAAATCGATAGCTCCCATCTAGAGGTAACTCCAAACAACCATACCAAGTTTCAAACCATCCTGATCATAAATGTGCCCTGTAGGGCGTGCCAAAGGAATATGTTGACCCCTGACAAAACTAAGTTCAAAGGTCGTTGCCAGTGGCAACATTTTTTGACAGAAAATGGAAGAAAATCAATAACTCCCATGTAGAGGTCACCCCAAACAAGCATTCCAGGTTTCAAAACAATTTGATCATAAATGTGCCCTGTAGGATGTGACAAAGGGAAATATTGAGGTTCGACTAAACTAAGTTCTAAGAATGTTGGCCGCGGCAACATTTTTTGACGGAAATGGAAGAAAATTGATAGCTCCTATCTACAGCTCACCCCAAATAATAAGCATACCAAGTTTCAAACTGATATGGTCAAAACTGTGCACTGCAGGGTATGCCAAAAGCGAAATATTGATGAATAACTGCACTGCAAGTATTTACTAAGTTCATCGAAGGTTATTGCCAGTGGCAACATTATTTTACGGCAATAGAAGAAAATCGATAGCTCCCATCTAGAGGTAACCCCAAACAAGCATACAAAGTTTCAAACCAATCTGATAATAAATGTGCTGTAGGGTGTGCCAAGGGAAAATTTTGATGCATAACTGCACTAAGTTCATCAAAGATCGTTGCCAGCGGCAACATTTATTGGCAGATATAGAAGAAAATCGATAGCTCCCATCTAGAGGTAATCCCAAACAAGCATATCAAGTTTCAAACTGATCTGATCAAAAATGTGCTCTGTATGGCAAAGGAGTATATTGATGCCTGACTAAACTAAGTTCAAAGATCGTTGCCAGTGGCAACATTTTTTGACAGACGAAAATGGAAGAAAATCGATAGCTCCCATCTAGATGTCACCCGAAACAAGCATGCCAAGTTTCAAAGCAATCCAATCATAAATGTGCCCTGTAGGGTGTGCCAAAGGGAAATATTGAGGTCTGACTAAACTAGGTTCTAAGAACGTTGGCCGCGGCAACATTTTTTGATGGAAATGAAAGAAAATTGATAGCTCCCATCTAGAGGTCACCCCAAACAACCATGCCAGGTTTCAAAGCAATCCGATCATAAATGTGCCCTGTAGAGTGTGCCAAAGGGAAATATTGAGGTCTGACTAAACTAAGTTCTAAGAGCGTTGGCCGCGGCAACATTTCTTGATGGAAATTAAAGAAAATCGATAGCTCTCATCTAGAGGTCACCCCAAACAAGCATACCAAGACTCAAAGCGATCTGATCATAAATGCAACCTGTGAGGTGTGCCAAAGGAAATTGTGGACAGATGTCAGTTCATTGTTGTTGATTTCAGGGCCAAACAAAGAATGGTGGTTTGCGCCAATTTTGGTGTCTTCCTGGATACTGCGCATGCGCAGATCTGAAAAGTATGGAGGACCAGATAGATAGATAGGACATTAATATTTTGGTTTTGCATGCAAACTTTGGGGATTGGGGAACATAATTTGTGTTTGGCCCTGGATTATTTTGTGAGTTAGCACCAGCAGCTTGTCTGGGCTATTGGTTGTTGTATAAAAATAATTATACTCATGTTTCAAATGACTATTGAAAAGTAATTTAGCACTTTACCAGTTAATACAGTACTGATTCATAATGACATGCAGCATGAGCAGGGTTGTATAATGGCTGAGCAAGCAAGTTACAAAAGCTGAAAGACTTTAAAACTTATCAAATAGTTCAGGACAATGGTCAGAATGTTTGCTTAAATGGGTTATTTCTCCTACCACTAAGGTACTGGGACTTATATAAAGTAGTGTGGGATAGCTGGGAGAGATATGCCTGTCTCACTCCACCCACATGACAGCTATCTCACCCCACCCACGTGACAAGCCTATTTGCATATTTAATTGGCGTCGGAAATTTTTAATCATCACAAATCATGTCTGCACATATATAAACAAACAAAATGGAAGGCCGTTTTGCTTCTGTAAATATGACCGACTTCATAAACGAAAATGGAAACCACAACCCTCTTAAGAAAAACTCCAGCACACCTCAAACTGCTCTATCAGTTTATCAGAGAGAAAAATACATCTGATATAATTGCATGAGTGTGCAGCCATGTCAATTTCATTTCAGGTCATTTCAGTGCATTACCCCTCAATGTGCGGCGCTAGTCTGCGTGTTTTGAAGTATATACATTTGGTACATACCACACTTCTCGACAAGCTTTCCGAATGTCTTATCGGTTTTCTCCTAAAATGAACGCACTAACAATTATTTTTTCCTGGAAAATATTGTATTTTCTTATTAATGGCGTCGCATCCCTAAAATGGTGGGAGAAAAGTCATCCTCAATGGGTATCTGGGTGGGACGGGTAAATCTCATCCTTGGGGCAAGATATTTGAGCCAGACACTCGGCAAGCCTCGTGTGGCTCAAATATCTTGCCCCTCTGGTAAGATTTCCCAATCCCACCCAGATATCTATCGAGGATAATAATGAAAGTGTCAATGACACTGTTGCTTAACTTGTCTGTGTGTCGTGTTTGATGAAAAGGATAATGTTCAATGTTTATGAAAGGGTTATGACGTAAGACAAGAATTGAGATAATTGGGAAAATGTTAATTTCTGTTCCCCGTACGCTATGTTTTCAATAAAAACTAGAAACTGTTTTAGCACACTAAGACATATGTCTCCCCTTCCTTTCTATTTAATGCACTGCAAATTATATATACATGAATAATATTGACAATCATACCAAATATCTAAGGTCTAGGTCAAAAGACAAAAAAGTTCTGGTCCGGACGAAGTTTCCCTTAAAAAAGCACATAAATCTGACCTTCAGGTCAAAGGTCAAGGTCACATGAAGGTCACTATGGTACGTGACACATCAGCTCATGGTGATACATCCACATGCCAAATATCTAAGGTCTAGGTCAAAAGACAAAAAAGTTATGCCCCGGACAATGTTTCCCTTAAAAAGCACATAAATCTGACCTTCAGGTCAAAGGTCAAGGTCACATGAAGGTCACTATGGTACATGATACACCGGCTCATGGTGATACATCCATATGCCAAATATCTAAGGTCTAGGTCAAAAGACAAAAAAGTTATGCCCTGGACAAAGTTTCCCTTAAAAAGCACATAAATCTGACCTTCAGGTCAAAGGTCAAGGTCACATGAATGTCACTATGGTACGCGACACACCGGCTCATGGTGATACATCCACATGCCAAATATCTAAGGTCTAGGTCAAAAGACAAAAAAGTTAGGCCCCGGACAAAGTTTGTATGAGAAGAAGAAGAAGAAGAAGAAGAAGAAGAAGAAGAAGAAGAAGAATATGCACTAAAACAATATGTCTCCCTTCTGGGAAGGGGAGACATTATAATATGAGGTGTAGACTGTACTCAAGAATTGAGGGGTGGGTTAATGTGGTCCTCACAGTTAATGTATGTGGCCCTCACAGTTAATGTATGTCAATGAAAGTTACCAAGTTACAGTTAAATTATTAAAAAACGAGTCATCCAATCAAGCTACAATGAAATCCCTTCATAAATACGGCCTGTAGACTGTGCTAAAGGTTTTCAGGCTTTGGGCCTGTGTAGCCATCACAGTTGACTGATCGCAACCCAAAGGGGACATCCTCATGTAAACATTATACTGAGTCATCCTACCAAGTTACAATGAAATCCCTTCATATTCGTTTATTTATTGGTGTTTAAGGTCACATACTTATGCACAATGGCTAATCATGACCGTGACAGTTTTACGGGTGGAGGAAGCCAGAGTACTCGGAGAGAACCACCAAGAAATGATGAGCAGCTGCCAGCTCCCCAACATTGTAACTCTACACTGCAGCACAGGCAGGGTTAGATTGGTTGAAGACATGCACACCATCGACGTGCAGTACGCCGTAGTACACAGCGTCATCGTGCCCCCATGTGCATGGACAATCAGGGTTAAGTGCCTTGCCCAAGGACACAACGTAGGAGTCCGAATCGATCGCTCAAATGGTCACCCATCCGGGGATTAACCGGGCTCGACGTTGCTTAACTTCGAAATCCCTTCATAAATATGACCTGCATTCTGTTCTAAAGTTTTTCGGGTTTTGGGCTCGGGCAGCCATCACGGTTGAATGATCATGACCAAAAGGCGACGTTCAAATCTGGACATTACCTGGAGTCATCCTAACAAGTTAGAATGAAATCCCTTCATAAATTCAACCTGGAGACTGTGCTAAAGGTTTTTGGGTTTCAGGCCCATGCAGCTGTGACAGCTGACCAATCGTGAACAAAAGGGGATGTTCTCATCTAGACATTATATGGAGTCATCCTACCATGGTACAATGAACTTCCTCCATAAATATGACCTGTAGAGTGTGCTAAAGGTTTTTGGGTTTTGGGCTTGGGCATCTATCATGGCTGAATGATCGTGACCAAAAGGGGACGTTCTCATCTAGACATTACCTGGAGTCATCCTACCAAGTTACAATGAAATCCCTTAATAAATATGACCTGTAGACTGTGCTAAAGGTTTTTTGGTTTTGGGCTCGGGCAGATGTTGCGGCTGACAGATTGAGAACAAATGGGGAAGTTCTCATCTAGAAATAATTTGGAGTCATCCTACGAAGTTACAATGAAATCCCTCCATATTAAATATGACCTGTAGACTGTGCTAAAAGTTTTTGGGTTTCGGGCTTGGGCAGCCGTCTTGGTTGACAGATCACGACCAAAAAGGGACGTTCTCATCCAGATATTGTACAGAGGCATCCTAACAAGTTATAATGAAATCCCTTCATAAATACGACCTGAAGACTGTGCTAAAGGTTTTCGGGTTTTGGGCTCGGGCAGCCATCACGGTTGACCGATTGTGACCAAAAGGGTACGTTCTCATCTAGACATGACCTCAAATCTGCATATGAAATTTTGTTACAATCGGACAAGAATTATAGGGTGTAGCCTGTGCTAAAGGAAAATGTGAACAGACTCACAGACTAACAGACTTTCGCATGCGTGATGGCAATAGCTTATCTTGACTTTGTCAAGTTAAGCTAATAATCTACACCCAAAAAATGAGTTAAAGTTTGCTTCGATGAATGTGCAAGTAGAACATTTCTGGAAACCACCTTAAATAACAACCAATAACAAGAGGCCCCAGGGGGCCTGAGAACGCTCACCTGACATGGTTGACTAAATATCAAACCAGGGACTAGATGAAGCAGTTGTGTCAACACAACACACAGGATTTTGCTTCTTTTTTAAGGTCCAACACTTTTACGTCCCAAAATTGAGATAAACGCATAAAAAACAGATTTTTTTTATTTTTGTTCGGAAATTTTCGAAGTCCCAAACAAAATATTTTTAGACTAAAATTTTTTTTTCTTCTTAAAATTGACCAAAACGCATAAAAAACTAAAAAATTAATTTCCGGATTTTGGTCCAGAACGGGACCCCAAACTTTCAGCCTAAATATGAACCCAGGGACTTGGCTTGAACAAACTTGAATCTACCCCCCACCCTAAGGATGCTGCATACCAAATATCAAAAGATTCTTATTGGTAGATCTGAAGAAGAAGATGTTTAAAGAATATTCCTCATACTGCACTAATTTAAACATTTGGGCTCCCATAGAGAGCCCAAATATGGACCCAGGGAATTGATTTCAATAAACATGTGAAACAATCTTCCAAAGATGTTTTTGTGAAATTTTAAAGCTTTTGGAGCAGTGGTTTGGGAGAAAAGTAGTCTTAAATGTTTTTCCCATTACCCACAGCATTAAAAAATGCTGACTCAGCACTTTTTCAAAGTCCCAGAAAAGTACCCCATGATAAAACCGCTAGCAATTTTTTCTGACCATTCCATTCTGTTGGTCCTACGGAAGCTTCACACCAAATAAGAATTCTCAGTGCCATGTAGTTTTGGAGATAAAGGCGTTTTAATTTTTCTCTATTTTTAGTTCCTGTGGTTCCCATGGGGCGACGGGAAAAAAAAATTGGGCATAAATTAAGTACTTATGACCCAATAAGCCCTCATATCAAATTTGGTCCAAATCTGCCAGTCGGTTTGGAAAATAGAAATTTTGGGAGGGGCACAAATTCTTGCCCCTCCCATAACGATGGCAAATATAACCCCACAAACTTCTCATGAACAAATCTGAGTCTACACTTCAAAAGAAAGCTGCACACCAAATATCAAGTCTCTGCTACTGCTGGTTCATGAGAAGATTTTTTAAGATTTAAGCACACTTTTTGGGCGTGGCCCTACCGAGGGGCGGGTCAACTTGATTTGAACAAACTTGAATTGACATATGATAAGGTACATGCACAGCACATTTTGTTGAATTTGGTCTTGTAGTTTGTTAGAAGAAGTCGATAATGTAAAGTAAACGCTGAACACGGATGGACAGATGACAGACAGAAAGTGATTAGTAAAGCTCCCCTTCAGCTTCACTCAGGTGAGCTAAAAAGTTTGCATTTTTACAAGGAAAAGAGCTCCAGCAAGAAGAGTTCTTAGTTCCACCTCCAGAAAGTGAAGACACAGAGGATGTTTTATGGAAACTTAATTATCCTAGTTCTCCTACAAGATATAGAGTTCAAACTTCAGGTTACAGTGCATGTGCCAAGAGATCACTTCTCAAGACCAATTAAAAGACAAGAGGCCTCGCGGCCAAGATAGCTCCGCCCAGGGCAACTACTTTCAGGAGCAGCCATATACAGGGTAACATTTGATCCCCTATCTCTGATCCTGATAACCCTTTACCCAACACGGATAGCAGAAAACATCATCATTTTTTTATCTCAAAAACATAGCTTATGGCCCCTCATTGGAACAAGTTTGTTGAACTTGTTCAATGAAGGCTCATTAGCTTTGTTTATTAGACAAAAATTGAAAACATAATAAAATTTGGCAAATACATTGATGTTACTTTGACCAGGTAGTCTGTGACCTTGACATTGATGGATACAGACCTTATTGTGATTATTGGCACACTGTCTATTGACAATATATAATTATGGTAAAGAAATCATGGCTCAGAAAAACAAAATGTTGACGTTTTCCTGAGTGTTACCTTTACCATGTCGCCTGTGATCTTGACCTTGATAAATACAGACCTTATTATGATTGATGGCACAATGCCTAGTGACAAACATAATTATGGTAAAGAAATTAGGGCTCGGACAAACAAAATGTTGACGTTTTCCTAAGTGTTATCTTTACCATGTTGCCTGTGACCTTGACCTTGATGGATACAGACCTTATTATGACTGATGGCACACTGCTCTGTGACAATACACACTGTTATAAAGTTTTGTTAAAAAATATCCAGTGGTAAAGAAATTATGGCTCGGACAAACAAAATGTTGACGTTTTCCTGAGTGCTACCTTTATCATGTCACCTGTGACCTTGACCTTGATGGATACAGACCTTATTGTGATTGATGACACACTGCATATTGACAATACATATTGTTATAAAGTTTTGTTAAAAAATATCCAGTGGTAAAGAAATTATGGCTCGGACAAACAAAATGCTGACGCCAGATGACAGACGGACGGATGACAGACAACTCAATATCAGAAAAGCTCTGCTGACTTTGTCAGACGGAGCTAATAAAGTTTTCGATCCAATTTCATAGTTGTTTCAGTGTGTCATCAAAAGACCGACTTTTACTTCTTACACTTCCAATTGTTTAATTGTCAGTTTAATCACACTGTATTATCAACATGAGTGAACGATCAACTACCGGGCAATATTTAGCTCAGTGAATTTCAATCGTAACTAATTTTAGAAATTCCACTGACTGCTATTGAAGAGTGGAATGCAGTTTGCCAGGCCTGGACAACAACCTGTCAAGCTGGCAAGATTTTGTACCCCCTGGGAATTGTCATTCTGTCAGAAGGCTCTCTAGGTCCATTTTATCACCAGCAATGTCTTTGTTACCTGAACAATATACAGCACTGCCATCAGGTAGGAAAGGGTCTCTGACCCCGACTTGAAATACACATGCTCACCAGGGAAAGAAAGCATTCTGCAATTTTCATGAGAGGTTAGCTGTGCCCTCAAATTACAAAAATTCATCAAATAAATATAGGGATTTGAAGATGGAATGACATTTCAACTCTCAGACTGTTCATTTGTCATCAATACGAGCATCCAGCATCTTTGCCCAACAAGTTTTGCAACTTTTGGTGACTTTCTTCCGGAAACTGCCAGAAAATTAAGATCCAAGACGAACATGCCTCACAGTTCTACAATGTCATCCAAAATGGGAGCGCCGAAGACATTTGATCAACAAATGTTGTCAGGGCTATACAGAGGTCTGGGCATCAATAGGATAAAAGAATCAATTAGCAAGTTAACAGAAATCATTGTGAATATGAATAAACATCCATGAGATGAACCATCAGAACGGGAAAAAACCCTCAAAGAAATGTCGAGAGGCACTGACTTCACAAATTCATGGAAGTTCCATCGAAACTCTTTCTCACACTCTCATTGTGGAATTCCATGAGAAGGGTGAAGAATCATCACACTCACTGGATGATTCCAGTAGCAAGATGTCTGATTGTCCATCTCCGTCAGAGTTGGGACATTTTCAGTCTGCTTTTGCCAGAGAGAAGGCTCCATCTGACGTTAATGAGGGCTTTCTGTCCTCCCCATACAAACATGCATTAAAATGCAGATCCAGCCAAGAAAGCAGGGACAGACACCACCTTCCTGGAAACACTCCTTTAGTTGTTGTTCCCACTGTCAACAACTGAATTTGGAGCAATCTGACCAAGGATTCTGATCACAAGTGTCTGTGGGCCCAGTGAGCACCTGTATCAGGTATTTATGCTGTTTCATCTAATGTGAACAATTATTCGATCAACTGCAAGTGAATCCAAAGAACAAAATCTTGTATCAGCTAGTAGACAATGCACATGATGCCTGTTTCCTTCTTAGGCATGCTTCTTATTTGGCGGAAATCAGTTGTCAAGAGAATCTCCACAAGATGTTAAGTAGCAACATTAAGGATCTTTACAAGAAGTCATGGCCCATTAGAGGAGTTCTTTAGATCAGATTTGACTACATCTTAGAAGGATCTTTGTGATAATGGAAGGGATATGAGTAGAATTGTCAGTAACTTTTGATCTCAGCCCTTTCAAACTTTCTTTCGGGCCTCCACAAATACATCAAAACAATCACAACAAACATCAAAATCATACAGGCCACAGAATTTTCAGAGAGTATGGTCTATCAACCACAAAAATTGAACCCCAAAATACTCCAAGAAACTGTTCAAGCCATCGACCTCCGAAACAATAAATCCCCAGCTGGTCAAAACCAGCAATTTCTAGAAATTGGACTCGGTTGACTATGGATCAAATATTACCTGAGATTAAGAAAGGCTATCAACTGGAATTCATAAGTCAACCTATTCAAAGCTTTCACCCAATCACTCCAGTCTGAACAAAGGCTGGATGGCCTAGAACATAAGGTAACACATGCCCCCCCCTCCCCCTTATGACCTCCACCTTGTAGATGCGGCGAACCTATTATACGCGACACACCTTCTGGCTGTCCTCAACATTTGTAAAAAGTTTAACAATTGTATTACGATTCATTTCTAAGTTATGGCTGAGACACGGAAGTTAAAAAATTTATAGTAATTTATATATTTTTTATACTTACCAATGACCCAGACTTAGCTGGTGCTAACTCTTAAAATTCTAGGGCCAAACACAAATTTTGCCCCCTCAATCCCCAAAATTTGCATCAAAATCCCAAAAATCAATGTCCTATGTGGTCCTCCATACTATTATCCACTGCGCATGCGCAGTGTCAAGGAAGTACCAAAACTGGCGCCAAATCCTCATTCTTACAACCAGTGCCTGGTAAGCATTATGTAATCTGCGGGGAGGTATGAGTTCCCAACCCATGGGAGGGCCATCCCCATCTGGGTCATTGGTAAGTATAAAAAATATATAAATACTATAAATTTTTTAACATTTTTATACTGTACCAATGACCCAGACTTAGCTGAATAGAAAAAAGGCTGGAGGGCCTAGAACATAAAGGAAAATCCAATAGACTCAATTACATGTAAACAGAATAATCCCCTCAAGGAGAAAAGGAGAACAGGCTTTACATGTATCGTTCTTGTTTATACCAAAAAAGAAAGACACAATACCATTCCGTAATTGAGCACAATAACATCAATGATCTCTATTAAAATCCAGTATAACCCATTATACTAATTTTTTTAAAGGAAAGCCAATAAATAAAGATAGTCCAGAGAATGAGACTCTTTATACTCATTTAAAAGAGTCCATGGATTGTATATTAACGCTGGTATGACACGTGACATATACAAATGCTTCACACCGAGCTACACTTTAAAAATATTACATAAATGAGACAGACATTAGCTTTACACTTTAAAACCATCCCGGCACCAACTCAGAATTACTGACTCCAGAGGAGGTATTCCCTTGCTTTTCACTATAAAGCAGGTGATATAAGGGAGCACCATCACCCCCCCCCCCCCCCCCCCACCTTCCCCTTGCTCCTGATCAAATACCCCAGAACGAAGAAAGCAGCAGGACAGAGTCACTGCCGGAACAGAAGCCTGCATAACTATAGTTGCAACTGTTTAGTGGACGACATTCTGAGCAACAGATAACGGACCTAAACAATGCAGGTCGCCAGAAATGGACTCAAAATTTCTAAGATATATTTATTTTTTTATTTATTGGTGTTTAATGTCACATATTTCTGCACAATGGCTAATCATGACCTCGACAGTTTTATGGGTGGAGGAAGACGGAGTACCCGGAGAGAACCACCGAGCAACTGTCAGCTCCCCAACATACTAACTCCACACAAGCAGGGTTAGCATTGGTTGAGGACAGTGCACCATCGACGTGCACTACGTCTTAGTACACAACGTCACCGTGACCCATGTGGGCAATAGGGGTGAAGTGTCTTGCCCAAGGACACAATGCAGTTGCCGCAGGTGGGAATTTCTAAGATAAAAAATCTGTAATAGCAACGCTATTAGCATACGCCCAAGATGTAGAAAGTGCTCTTACTTCATGCGCCGAAATCTTAAGCACAGACTGCTGAGTTGAAGATAATTTTTCATAAGCAGTACGAATAGTTAACTGAATCCACCTTGCAATAGAATGAACCGTAATGTCCTTTCTATAAGGCAGCAGAGACAGAAAGAAACGCTTACATCCCTTTCTGATAAACTCAGATCTACGTTGTAAATACGCATAGCTCTAACTGGACAAAGCAAAGGCCTATGACTGTCTGAAGACGGAAGAGCCTTAATAACAATAGGTCCAGGGTACTTATTAGGAGCCTGATTCTTAGCCAAAAATCCAACATTAGTAGACAACGTAATAGTATTACCAACACTACGATAGTGAGAATCATCAACAGATAGAGCATGAAGCTCACTAACTCTTCTAGCAGAAGAGAAGGCTAAGAGAAAAGCTGTCTTATAAGATAAGTATTTGAAGTCCACTGTATCAAGAGGCTCAAATGGCGCTTCTTTTAGCTTCAGAAGAACCCAAGCTAAATTCCACTTAGGAATTAACCTAAGGGTTCTAGGTCTGTTTATCGAAAAGTTTTTTACTAACTTAGATAAAGAAACATTAGATCCAATTTGTAAGCTATCATGATAAGCATAGGTATCCGATAGCATAGACCTATAATCCTTAATAGTTACTGGCTGCAGTTTGATCTCGTCAAACAAGTAGACCAGAAAATTAGCAATGTCTGGAATGGAGGGATCATAAATATCAATAAAATGATCCCTACACCATCGAGAGAAAACCTTCCACTTAGCAGCATAATTTAGCGAAGAGGAGGTCCTCCTACAGTTAGAAAATGTGTCCACTACTCGTCCTGTAAAATGCTTGCCATGCAAGAAGGACCGCACAACGGAAATACGTGAAGGTTGAGACCTTGCGGGTTGTGATGCAGTGTGCGCGATTTCCCCTGCGAAAGAAGGTCCTCCCATGGAGGAAGCTTCCGCGAAATGTCCCACAACAGACACCTGAGTAGATTTATTCACGGTCTCTGGGGTGACACAGATGCTACCAACAGAATCTTGCAGTGAGATTGCTTGATTTTTAGCAATATCTGTTGAATCAACGGAGCTGGAGGATAAGCATATCCTATCATTCCGTCCCAAGAGATCGAGAGGGCGTCAACTGCAAACGCTCGAGGATCTGGGCATGGCGACACATACGTCTGTAACTGATTGTTGAGATGCATCGCAAAAAAGTCTATCATAGGACGATACCATTGGTAGCAAATCTGATTGAATACTCGTTTGTTGAGAGTCCATTCTGACGGCAACATACGACCTTTCCGAGAAAGGGAGTCCGCTAGAACATTCAGACGACCCGGAATATGACGGACTGACAGAAGAACCTGATGCTCTAGGACAAACAGAAGGATTCTTTCCGTTAAGTTGAACAACGGAATGGAATGAGTGCCTCTCTGGTTCCGAATATACGCTACTACTGTTGAATTGTCAGACAGAATTTGAACATGCGAATTTTGAATAATGTTCATCCAATGACGTAGCAAGCCAAATTGACATCATCTCTTGATGTTTATGTGCTTGTTTAGGAACTGTGGATCCCAAAGACCCTGGCACCTCAAATCTGTTGGGCTCAAAGTTGCGCCCCAACCTGTTGGACTCGCATCCGTCATTATCGTAAAAATTGGAACTGGCAGTTGCAGTGGTACTCCATGAGTTAACCACTGAATATCTGCCCAAGTCTGTATCTCTTGTTTCACTTGATTCGACAAGACGATGTTCGTTTCGAGCGAATGAATCTTCACACTCCAATTCTAAGTAAAAAGTATCTGGAGTGGACGAGTGCGTAGTTGCCCCATCGGAATAAGATCCGCGGCGGCTCCGCACAAACCTATCAGTCGCATGAATTCTCTCGCTGTTACCACATATGAGTGAAGACAAAAGCGACCGTAACAACAGACTAATTTTGCTCTGGTTAACGGCAGATGAACGAGATTGTTGTGCATCTCGAAGCTCATTCCCATGTGTGTGAATGACTTGGACGGCACTAGATCCGACTTCTTTTTGTTTACTATGAAACCGAGACGTCGGAGCAGTTGAAGCAGACTCTGAACATCGTTCTGAAGCGTTAACTTGTTGCCGTACCTCTGAAGAATGTCGTCCAAGTAGGCCGACATTACCGCAGACAAATGAGCTCGGAAATGAGTCATTACCGAGTTCATTATTCGAGTGAAAGCCCAGGTCGCTAGATTCAGACCGAAGCACATTGCTCGGAACTGACAAACAACTCCTAGGACAGCGAAGCAAAGATACTTTCTGAACGCCGGATGTACGATGACGTGAAAGTGCGCATCCTTGAGATCTATGCTCGCAGCATAACCGTTCGCTCTGACTGATCGGATGGCCTCCATATAAAATTTCAAAGCCACGTTCAGCTTGTTTATCCAGCTCAGATCTATAACTGGACAAAACGAGCCGCCTGGTTTTGGAACCAGGAACAGGTGACTGTAGAAACCTGGAAATTCCTGGTTTTCTACGACCTCTATCGCATTCTTCTCCAGAAGAGATTGGACTTCTAATAGAAGCGAATCTCTCTTCTGAAGGTTTGACGGAAGCTGAGTCCAACGTGGACTTCGAGTTAACAGAGGTTTTTCCTTGAAGGACAGTTTTATAGACCTTCGGAAATAACCCCCTGCACCCATGGTTCGTCTGTAACTGACAACCAATTGGTTAAGAATCTTGACAGCCTTCTGCCCACTGGAACGCAATAGAGGTTTAGACCATCACCTCCTGGACTTGCGAGGCTTGCGGGAGGAGAAACTACGTCCTCCACGACCCACACCTCACCCAGTCGACCTAGGGGCATCTGACCGGTTGTCTCAGCCAGCATTACGAGCCCTACATGACTCCCTACTCTGATGGTCTCTAAAGTAAGACGTAGGGGGCTTTCTTAAATCCTCTATAGGAATTTCCCTTGGACGTACTTGCCCCAGATGTGACTGCCATACTCCTCTCTGCTGAGTCCGACTTTTTCAAAGCGGATTTAAAAAGCAGAGAGTCCGAAGCTTTCTTAGTAATCTGATCACAGATTATAGAAAGCTTACCGTCGAAGAGAAGCTCTCCGGAGACCGGAGAGACTCGAAGAGAGTTTTTCACCTTACTATCCACTCCTGTGGATGCAGCCAGGGCAGCATCACATCTAACTAACTCCAGATTTGCCACTGAAAGGGCAAAGTTATACGTAGAATATGCTTTGGCCCTCGAAAGAACTCTCAAGGAAGTTTGAACATCCTGGAATTCTTTTCCTTCGAGACGTAGTGATAACGCTCTGGTAAGGTGATCTGCGTAAGATAATGCGGCTAAACTGATTCTGTTAGACGAGATTGTCGTCTCCAGCATACTGGAATGAATCGACATAGATGCCGGCAATGATAATTCCAAGTCTTCTGCCTGGTCATCTAAACGCAGCGGAACTCTCGGCACACCCTGTCCTGCCGTTTCAAATCTATTTCTATTATTGATGAAAGGCAGCTGTAGAGCATGAGATGATAAGAAACTGGATTTGCCAGTCTTAGAGGCTAGCTTGAATATAGCGTCATTAAGAAGTTCAAATGTCCGCGTGACATTTCTGGACTGGGTCAGAAACTCAGGCACAATGTCCCTATTCCGGCCGAAAAAGTCTGTGTCCAGTGACGCTATCAGTCTCTTATCAGGTAACGCAGCATTTTGGTCCGGAGGAACAACTTCTGGAAGGTGTTGCCGGATGAAATCTACGGCCACCGTATGTTGTTCGCAAAGGAAAAATTCCAGTTCCGCTGATTCCCTTTCACCATCCGACTGGACCACATGAGAATCTCGGTCGTCCCTTTCTGACTCAGCAGGGGAGAGAACTGACCCAGCTTCCTCAGACAGTTCCTGTTCTGAAAAAGTTTCTGATGGCTGCTGGGATGCTGCAATGAATTGAGCTATCTGTGATAGCAAGTCCGTTACGGAGGCCTGTGGTGCCACGGTCTTACATAATTTAGCCACTGGAAGCTCCTGGGACGTTAATTCCTGCATACTTCTTTTATGCGAATGTCCCGACTGGAAAGGCCTTGTGTCCTTGGCTATCGGATGGCAGGACCTGGTCGATGTGGAATCCCTGGTCGGCGAAGCAGACTGGATATCTGCGGTCACGTAGCCAAGGTGCGGTCATGTGTGCTGACGTGTGGATGAGGAAGCCATTAGACTAGCCACGCCGGACTGTCTATGCGATGGAGCGTCCCGAGCAGGAGGAGTGGACATAAGCTCCGACTGACAAATGTACGTACAACAACATCTGGGCCCAGATGTTGTTGTAAGAGAGAGGGGCCACTCTCGCTCACGGTCCGGGTAGACCTGGACGAGCTAGCTACCGGATTGACTGGCTTCCTCCGTTCCAACCTCCGATCCGTCGTCGCCGGGTGTGCGTGATCTGAGATTATAGTAATCGCAACTACCCTTCTCCTCTCATGGACCGCAACGGACGAACTCGGCGTCACAACCATTTCGTGGATGATTGCTTCACCGGGGGAGCTAGCGGGCAACAAGTGACTGTCGATCCTACTAGGGACCTCTTAGGCACTTGCCGTATTTCGTTGAGCACTTAGCCGCCAGCTCTTCATTGCGACGACGGAAGCACACTTTTGACGACATCACGGAAACATCACCCAGTTCTTGTTCCTCTGAAAAAGAGACTGAAAAAACTAGAGTGACCCTCCTATGGCGAGAGGACCGGCATGGACCTCTCACCACTAACAATATACCATGACACACGTCTCCAACGTTTGTCATCCGAATTGGCACACACTGAGCAAGAATTAGTGCGAGTACACTGACTACAGCAAATACAATAAACATGAGAATCAGAGGAAGACTTCCTCAATTTACAAACTGAACAATATTCTTTCATTTTGAAAAAATATTAAACAGTCATCGTACTCGCACTAACCCTTGAAAACAAAGATACATAATAATAATATAATCCATTACAAACATTTCGAAAAATAATTCAAAAGAAAAAATTTTTTAAAAAAAATTTCAAAATGAGCCCAAGTTCCCAATGGGAATGATGAGCCCAAATGGATCCAAAAAAAGCCTTAGTGTGGACAAAAATTTTAAAACATATCTAAAAATTAATGCTACACTTACGGACAATATTAATGTATCTGGCAATGAACAGAACCAAAAAGAAGAAGAAACCGTTGTCAACGTAAATGAAAGTGTCAATGACACTGTAGCTCAACTTGTCAAGACAAAGACATGTACATGTATAGTATGTGACACAGCAATGACAAACATCTAGGTAACGACCTGATAACAAAGGTACATATAAAGTATTGTAACGGTCTGTACATAAATACTGACCGTTGCCTGTAACAAATGTATAGGTAAAGTATTGTAAAGGTGGGTGACATTCAGATGCTAAACTAGAAAAAAATCTTTGAGTCCCAGAGTGGGTCTGACTGAATCCCAAAATATTTGTTCTCATAGCACAGTGATAACAAAGGCACCCCAAAACACACTCGTTCCTGTCCCAAGGTGAAAACAAAGGTACCCAAGAAGTTTTGTGAAGGTCAGTTCATAAATACGAGCTGTATAGAACTTGTGACAAAAAACTGATTGGACCTAATTTTGGTACAAAATGCCCACTGGCAGCCATCTTGAATTTTGAACCGTACCCAGAAACACTCATTCTCATCCCAAGGTGATAACAAAGGTACCCAGGAAGTTTTGTGAAAATCGGTTCATAAATACAGCCTCTACCCTGAGCCGTATTGACATGTGTGCTTACATTGTGTAAGTAGCACTGAATAAATCAAAGTTCATCTAATTTGCATAATTTCTGCACGAAAAAAAACCCCTTAAAATATGTGATGTATTCCATGTTACTAAACATTCAAACAAAAATTTATTCAAATCAGAACTTCCATACAGAAGTTCTGTACAAAAGACTGATTGCACTAATTTTGGTACAAAATGGCTGCTGGTGGCCATCTTGAATTTCGGACCACACCCAAAAACACTCGCTCTCATCCCACGGTGATATCAAAGGTACCCAAGAAGTTTTGTAAAGATTGGTTCATAAATATGGCCTCTAGTCTGAGCTGTATAGAAGTTGTGTACAAAAAACTGATTACGACCAAAAACACTCGTTCTCGTCCCAGGTGATACCAAAAGTACCCAAGAAATTTCGTAAAGATCGGTTCATAAATACGGCCTCTAGCCCAAGCCGTATTGGCATTTGCACTTACAGTGCTGAAAGTAACACCAAAAAATATCAAAATTAGTCTAATTTGCACAATTTACGCATGAGAAAAAAACCCGTATTATATGTGATGTATCCCATGGTATTAAACATTCATACAAAAAATTATTCAAATCAGAGCTTTCATGTGGAAGTTCTGTACAAAAAACAGATTTCTGCATCGTCGGTACAAAATGGCGGCTGGCAGCCATTTTGAATTTTGGTCCGCACCCAAAACCACTCGTTCTCGTCCCACAGTCATAACAAAGGTACCCAAGAAGTTTCGTAAAGATACGTTCATAAATACGGCCTCTAGCCCGAGCCATATCCAATTGTTGACAAACGGACAGACCGATGACGGGCCATGACAAAAGCTCAAATTTGGCTTCGCCAAAGTTGAGCTAACAAAAGTGAATAAAAACCGGAAACAAGACTCCAGGCACTGAAAATATGGCCCGAAATCAGTAACCAATTTTAAACACTATCCGATGTAAAAACAGAAGCTTCCAGAGAAGAATCTGCAGTATATCGGATGGTAGATGCATGACCAAAATGCCTAACCACTCCTAGGGTGAGGACGTAACCATGGGGAAAAACAGAATAAACATTCTGTTACCAAGCCAAAAACTCCCAAGAAATTTCAGTAAAAAAATTACAAAAATTATGCCAAAAGCATGGGAGAATATCAAGGGGGATATAAACGAAAGGGAGAGAGGAAACACTGAACAAACCATGGAAATTTCATAGCAAGAATGTAAACATCAGGCCCATGCCCCAAAATTAGGTAACATGAAATAATTTTGCATACAAATTATAAGTTACAGCCCTGAACACATCCTTCCACTGTTTCTTCCTCTCATCCTCTTATTTCATCCTTAGATCCACCATTTCTTTCATGATTTTGTGTCTGGCATCATTTAACTGAGATTATAAGCACAGATATCAGTGAGATGTTACTGATTGAAGGGCCAAACAAAGAATGAGGATTTGGTGCCAATTTTGGTACTTCCTTGACACTGCGCATACGCAGTGGATAAAATTATGGAGGACCACATAGGACATTGATTTTTTTGATTTTGATGCAAATTTTGGGGATTGTGGGGGGAGGGCAAAATTTGTGTTTGGCCCTAGGATTTTAAGAATTAACACCAGCTAAGTCTGGGTCATTGGTACAGTATAAAAATATTGATTTTCAGTGTGACCTTGAAATGTGACCTTGACCTTACAGACCTGGCTGTGGTGTGTGACACATCCACCCGTTGTCCTTTATAACTGAGCAAAGTTAGATGATTGTAGCCCTAATAGTTTTGGAGTTATGCTTGAGACACGATTTGTGACCCTGAACATATGAAGGTCAATTGTGACCTTCACCTTGCAGACGCGGCGGAAACTATTATACGCGGCACACCTTCTGACTGTCCTTAACATTTGTTAAAAGTTTTCACAATTGTGCTATGATTTGTTTCTGAGTTATGGCTGAGGCACGAATATTGACCGATTTTTAGTAAGACCTTGAAATTTGACCTTGACCTTGAAGGTATGAACCCGGCTATGGTGTGTGACACATCCTCCCATGGTCCTTTATAATTGTATGAAGGTTGATGACTGTGGCCCTAACAGTTTTTGAGTTATTGGCTCAGACACACACACACACACACACACACACATGGACACACGCACACTTCAATCACTATATGCCACCCGACCTAAGTCGGAGGGCATAAAAATACGTCTAAACAAAGCATCATCAATGACAAAATCCATTACTGCAGAAAAGGGCCATCACAGCATCAATTTCTGTCAACGCTGTTTCTGGTTGCAAAGAAAACTGGGGTATGCATTCAGTATCAAATCTTCAGCCACCAAACAAATTTATCAGATCCATTCACTTCAAAATGGAGACAATATAGACAGCATTAAAACTTATGCAATTAAACGATTATCTTCTATCCATTGATCTCAATGATACATACTTTTAGCATACTCATTCACTGACATCACAGCAAGTGTCTTCAGTTTGTATGGAAATTTCACTGTCTTCCATTTGTCTTTGGCTCCACAGATATTCACAAAAATAAGGAAATGTATTCTTGCTCACTTGTGAGCAAGAGGCCACTGGGAGATAAATGTACATTGATGACCCTATGTGGATGATTCAATCTTCAGACCTTTATCATCAGCAACAACTTCTGTTCTCAATCTTCTACAGTTGGCTGGCTTTATTATCAATTTTGCCAAATCCCAACTGGAATCCTCACAACAAGTTTTCCTGGAGTTCATCAACATCTCGCCAATGATCATCTCCCCACTAGATGACAAGATAAGAAGAGAAGTCTTTGCAAGGAAATTCAGCTCTGGTTTCTGCAACCTCATCCCATGATTCATGAAGTTGCAAAGGTTATCAGACTCCTGGACAACCAGACTGCAGAGTCTTACATCAACCATATGGAACACATTTGGCAACACTGAATACCATCGCACAGAAAATTTGGCATTGGGCTCTGGAGAGAGACATACAATTGTCAGTGGTTCATGTTGCTGGTATTCACAATGTACAAACAGACCAGATTAGCCCTAACCTCTTAAAATAGATGCCTGACCCTGCAGTTTTCAACAATTCATGAAGTTGCAAAAGTTATCAGATGCCTGGTTTCATGCTTTAGTGCATGGAGGTTTCTTTTTTTAGGTTTGGTTTCAGTTTATTTTTTTTTAAACCTCTCTTTCAGTTCAGTTTTTTCATTTCCAGGCCCTTCAATTAATCTAAAAATGCTATCGTCTTACTAGAAAAGACCATAGAAATGTTACCTGAGAACTGGTTAAAGTGTGCTATGTCCTACTGGCAGTACTGGACAAAACTCACTTCACTAGCACTCAGTTGACAAAGTGTTAACATGAATATCTCATGTCTGTAAATAATGAAATAGCTTAAACAATCAAGTTGAATCAATAATATGTGCTTGCTTATGAATTTTCTGCAATTAAGACAGGCCGGTCATTCTGAGGTGGGCGATCACCCCCAGTCGAAATCGCCCACCTGATTTTACATCCAGGCACGCATTTGATCGCTCGCCTCGACAAGCAAACATCATCGCAACAACACTTCAAACCACCATACTGACCCGTCATTTGGGCCTTTCCGTGGATAAGCCCAGACCCCAACTTTCTGAAAAATGTATTTAACTGGAAGACATCCCAAAATAAGCCCACCACAGATTTTCCAACGTTATTTTTCAGGTTCATATAACACATACTGGTAATTACACCAAAGGCAGGGATTTCTCAAGTTTCCAATAAAAATAAAATGTTGATTGTTTTGTTGATGTTTTCATTTTATTCATTACAACAATAACATTGCAGTGATTGCACCTAAAATAAAATTTTAGAATCATTTTGATGTGTTGCTTTTTATATCACTTTATTCTTTCATTGCAGCTGAATTAAAATAAAAAAAAAACGTCTTTTGAGTTGTCAATTTTGTTTCTCCACTCTGTGCTTAACCTTTATATTTTGAAATAAATGGGAAATTCCCAGTTCATAATAAATTATTCCAGGCATTATTGGTTTGTATTAGTTGGAAAATGAGTTGTTAGGATATCTAAAGCAGTCATATTGAAAAGGTACTTCAAAAAAGAAATATAACTTTGTACCTTCATTTTAATATCTACTTTGTCAAATATGACACGAAAAGCTGTTTGAAAACAACATCAAGCTTGTTCCAAAGAAGGGTCATAACCTATGTTTTTGAGACAAAAAATTAGTTATTCAAGAATTTTCTTTGCAAGTGTCGTCTGCTTTTCATGTTAGGTAAAGGGTTAATGAGCTTTAACATCTGCAGATTCAACTCTATATATCTATGAAAGAGAAGAAAGATAATATTTAATTAGACAAAGGTACTTACCTGACAGATAGCTGAGATTATCATTGTTCTCCTCGTTGAGTTCAATCCACTCCTCACCAGCCACCCCCTCCCCCCCACCTCCACCCCCCCCCCCCATTTTGACCCAACTTGTGTTCTTATAGTTATTATAGATTCACATTTAATAAACTATGAAAATGAAAAATTTATACCAAATTTAATATTTTAATACTTACCAATGGCCCAGACTAGCTGGTGCAACCCAATTTATTACCAGAGCCAAACAGGGCCAAGCACCAATTTTGAATCTCCAAACCCCCAAAATTTCCCAAAAACTACAAAAAAGAGAAGACCAGTATGTCAAGGACAACAATAGGCTACCGCCATCTTGTCATTCTTTATTGTTGTGCCTGTTAAATGTTAATAAGTACAGTAATATAACTCAGCGGGGAGGAAGGAGTGTCCACTCCAGGGAGGGCCATCCCCGTCTGGGCCATTGGTAAGTATTAAAAATATTAAAATTGGTATAAATTTTTCATATTTTTCCACTATACCAATGGCCCAGACTAGCTGAGAATAGTAAACAGGCAGGCAAGCCCAGTACTTGATATTCATTGCTCCTATTACAGAAAACCATGAAAATATAGGTGTAACTTTATTTAAGGCCTAGCATAACCAATTATGCTAATTTGATAAAGGAAGCCAAAATATAAAGAAGTCCAGAATTCAAAGTCTAAAAGTGTCCGAGTATTGGTAAAGCTCGTCTTGACACATGACATATACAATAACGCTTCACATCAAGCTACACATTAAAAGCATATAATACACTGAAAATTGCTTCACATTGAGTTACATATTAAAACTACCAAAGCACCGATCCCAGGTTACTATCACTGAAGGAAGTATGCCCATGCTTTTCACTTTTAAGCCAGATGACCATTTGGGAATACCATCCTCCCCCCCCCCCCCCCACCCTTCCCCTTGTTTTGAATGTGCTAGAGCAGACCAAACAGAAGGGTGAATGAAATTCCTAATTAGAATGGGCGACATTCTGAGCTACCGATAACGGTCCTAAAGATCAGAGATCATCCAAAACTGATTCTAAATCTCGAAGATAAAATTTGGTAAAAGTCGTCTGTTGAGTCCAGTAAGCTGCTTGCATCAAATCCTTCAAGAAGTACTACTAGCATAAGCCCAAGAAGAAGCCAAAGCTCTAACTTCGTGAGCTGAAATCTTATAAGAAATTCTCTGATTCACAGACAAAGCATTATATGCTGTCCGAATAGCTAACTGAATCCATCTAGATATGGAATGAACAGAAATATCATTTCTATTAGGAAGAAGAGAAAGAAATAACCTCTTTCTACCTCTTCTAATAAAACTAGAACACTGCTTATAAATCCTAAGCACTCTTACTGGACACAACAAAGGTCTTTGACCATCTGAAGACGGAAAAGCTTTAATAAGAATTGGATTAGGCCATTTGTCCGGAACCTGATTCTTAGCTAAGAATCCCACTTTCATAGTGAGAGAATAGAATTACCAACACTATGATAATGAGAGACTTCAACAGATAAAGCATGAAGCTCACTAACTCTTCTAGCTGACGCATATGCTAAAAGGAAAGCAGTTTTATAAGTAAGAAATTTAAACTCAATAGTATTTAACGGCTCAAAAGGTGCTTCTTGAAGTTTCAGAAGAACCCAAGCTAAATTCCACTTAGGGACTCGTCTCAAGGTACGAGGTCTGTTCAAAGAGAAATTCCTCATTAATTTATTTAAAGATACATCTGACCCAATGTTTAATTTCCCTTGATGTGCATAGGTGTCAGAAAGCATAGACCTATACCCCTTAATAGTGACTGGCTGTAGCTTAACTTCATCAAATAGATAAATAAACAAGAGGCCTCAAGGGGCCTGAGGGTGCTTACCTGACATGGTAGCCTAAATATCAACCCAGAGAATTGATTTCAACAAGTTGCATCTGCTCCTCCTAAGAAAAGCTTATACCAAATATCCAAAGATTCTGACCAGTGGATCTAAAAAAAAAAGATTTTTAAAGAATACTCCTCATATTGAACTAAGTTATAATAAATTCAGGCTCCCACAGGGAGCCCATATATGAACCCAGGGACTTGGCTTTAACAAACTTGAATCTCACCCCCATAAGGATGCTGCACACCAAATATCAAAACATTCCGACTGCTGGATCTGAAGAAGAAGATTTTTAAAGAAAATTCCTCATTTTGAACTAAGTTACAATTCAAGCTCCCCACAGTGAGTTCAAATATGGACCTAGCAACATGGCTTGAACAAACTGGAATCTCACCCCCTAAGGATGCTACATACCAAATATCAAAACATTCCGACTGATGGATCTGAAGAAGATTTTTAAAGAAAATTCCTCATTTTGAACTAAGTTATCATTCAGGCTCCCACAGTGAGTCCAAATATGGACTTAGGGACATGGCTTGAACAGACTTAAATCTCATCCCCCTAAGGATGCTGCATACCAAATATCAAAACATTCCGACTGCTCGATCTGAAGAAGATTTTTAAAGAAAATTCCTCATTTTGAACTAAGTTATAATTCGGGCTTCCACAGTGAGCCCAAATATGAACCCAGGGACTTGGCTTTAACAAACTTGAATCTCACCCCCCTAAGCATGGTGCATACCCAATATCAGAAGATTCTGCCTGCTGGATCTTGAGAAGAAGATTTTCAAAGAAATTTGCCTGAAATGCACTAAGTTCAAATTTGGGCTCCTATACTGAGCCCAAATTAAACCCAGGGGGCCAATTTGAACAAACTTGAATCAGATCCACCCCACAATGTTGCATACCAAATATCAAAAGATTCTGCCTACTGGATCTGGAGAAGAAGATTTTTTAAGAAATTTGCCTGAAATGCACTAAGTTCGAATTCAAGCTTCTATAGTGAGCGCAAATATGAATCTAGAAAGCCGATTTGAACAAATTTGCATCAGATCCATCCCACAATGTTGCATACCAAATATCAAAAGATTCTGCCTGCTGGATCTGAAGAAGATGATTTTTTAAGAAATTTGCCTGAAATGCACTAAGTTCAAATTTGGGCTCCTATACTGAGCCCAAATATAAACCCAGGGGGCCGATTTGAACAAACTTGAATCAGATCCACCCCACAATGTTGCTTACCAAATATGAAAAGATTCTGCCTGCTGGATCTTGAGAAGAAGATTTTTTAAGAAATTTGCCTGAAATGCACTAAGTTCGAATTCAAGCTTCTATAGTGAGCCCAAATATGAATCTAGGGAGCCGATTTGAATAAATTTGCATCAGAACCATCCCACAATGTTGCATACCAAATATCAAAAGATTCTGCCTGCTGGATCTGGAGAAGAAGATTTTTTAATAACTTTGCCTGAAATGCACTAAGGTCAAATTCAGGCTTCTATAGTAAGCCCAAATATGAATCCAGGGGGACGATTTGAACAAACTTGAATCAGATCCACCCCACAATGTTGCTTACCAAATATGAAAAGATTCTGCCTGCTGGATCTGGAGAAGAAGATTTTTGAAGAAATTTGCCCGAAATGCACTAAGTTCGAATTCGAGCTTCTATAGTGAGCCGAAATATGAATCTAGGGAGCCGATTTGAACAAACTTGAATCAGATCCACCCCACAATGTTGCATACCAAATATCAAAAGATTCTGCCTGCTGGATCTGGAGAAGAAGATTTTTCATGAAATTTGCCTGAAATGCACTAAGTTCGAAATCGGGCTCCTATACTGAGCCCAAATATGAACCCAGGGGGCCGATTTGAACAAACTTGAATCAGGTCCACCCTACAATGTTGCATACCAAATATCAAAAGATTCTGCCTGCTGGATCTGGAGAAGAAGATTTTTTAATCTTTTTCCCATTGCCTACAGTGTTAAAAAGTACTGACTCAGCACTTTTTCAAAGTACTGAAAAAAGTACCTTATGATCAAACCAATAGGAATTTTTTTTAACCATTCTATTCTACTGGATAAAAGTAAGCTTTGTACAAAATAAGAATTCTCTGTGCCGTGTACTTTTGGAGATATGGCCGTTTTAAGGTTTTTCCTATTTTTAGCTCCCGAGGTTCCCACGGGGCAATGAGAAAATTTTTTTTTGCATCAATCAACTACTTATGACCCATTATCATCTCATATCAAATTTGGTTCAAATCGACCTCACGGTTCAGAAAATAGAAATTTTAGGTGTGGCCAAAATTTTTGCCCCTCCCATAACGAAGGCAAATAATGCCCGACAAACTTCTCTTGAACAAACTTGATTCTAAACCTCAAAAGGACTCTGTATACCACATATCAAGTCTCTGCTACTGGTGGTTCATTAGAAGAAGATTTTCAAAACATTTGGCCATTTTTTCCCCACACCTCTGCTCAATAAGAGTCGAAACCTAATTTGGATAAAAATCAAAATGCCCCTATATAACCACCACTAACATGAAATTTAATTAAAATGTGGCCAGTGGTTTAGGAGAAAGAGGCTCAAACACCACCTTCACGCAGGACGACGGACGGACGATGGACAAGGAGTAATAAGAAAAGCTCACCCTGACTTTCAGTCAGGTGAGCTAAAAAGTTAGCTAATTGAGGAATAGTTGGATTAAAGAAATCGAACAATTGTGATTCACACCAACGAACAAAAACCTTCCACTTCGCTTCATAATTTAACGAAGAGGAGGTCCTCCTACAGTTAGAAATTGAGTCCATTGCTCGCCTGGAAAACTATTTTCCGAGCAGGAAGACTGCACAATGGAATGAAAGTGTCAATGACACTGTAGCTCAACTTGTCAAGACATGTACATGTATAGTATGTGACACAGCAATGACAAACATCTAGGTAATGACCTGATAACAAAACTACATATAAAGTATTGTAACAGTCTGTACATAAATACTGACCGTAGCCTGTAACAAATGTATAGGTAAAGTATTGTAAAGGTGGGTGACAGTCAGATGCTAAACTAGAAAAGAAAACTTTGAGTCCCAGAGTGAGTCTGACTGAACCCCAAAATATTTGTTCTCATAGCACAGTGATAACAAAGGCACCCCAAAACACACTCATTCCTGTCCCAAGGTGAAAACAAAGGTACCCAAGAAGTTTCGTGAAAATCAGTTCATAAATACGAGCTGTATAGAAGTTGTGACAAAAAACTGATTGGACCTAATTTCGGTACAAAATGGCCACTGGCAGCCATCTTGAATTTTTGACCGCACCCAGAAACACTCGTTCTTGTCCCAAGGTGATAACAAAGGTACCCAAGAAGTTTCGTGAAGATCGGTTGATAAATACAGCCTCTAGCCCGAGCCGTATTGACATGTGCACTTACAGTGTATAAGTAGCACTAAATAAATCAAAATTCATCTAATTTGCATAATTTCTGCATGAGAAAAAAAACCTACTGTATGTGATGTATTCCATTTTACTAAACATTCATACAAAAATTTATTCAAATCAGAATTTTCATACAGAAGTTCTGTACAAAAGACTGATTGCACTAATTTTGGTACAAAATGGCTGCTGGTGGCCATCTTGAATTTCAGACCACACCCAAAAACACCCGTTCTCATCCCACGGTGATAACAAAGGTACCCAAGAAGTTTCGTAAAGATTGGTTCATAAATGTGGCCTCTAGCCTGAGCCGTATAGAAGTTGTGTACACAAAACTGATTAGACCTAATTTCGGTACAAAATGACCACTGGCAGCCATCTTGAATTTTGGACCGCACTCAGAAACACTCGTTCACGTCCCAAGTTGATAACAGAGGTACCCAAGAAGTTTTTTGAAGATCGGTTGATAAATACAGCCTCTAGCCACGAGCCGTATTGACATGTGTACTTACTGTGTGTAAGTGGCACTGAAAAAATCAAAGTTCATCTAATTTGCATAATTTCTGCATGAGAAAAAAACCTGTATTATAAGTGATTCAAAAATCTGATTGCACCTAATTTTGTACAAAATGGCTGCCATCGGCCATCCTGAATTTTGGACCGCACCCCAAAACACTTGTTCTTGTCCCACGGTGATACCAAAGGTACCCAAGAAGTTTCGTAAAGATCGGTTTATAAATACGGCCTCTAGCCTGAGCCGTACTGGCATTTGCTCTTACAGTGCTGAAAGTACCACTAAATACATCAAAGTTAAGTCTAATTTGCATAATTTACGTACAAGAAAAAAACCTGTATTATATGTGATGTATCCTATGGTACTAAACATTCATACAAAAAATTATTCAAATCAGCGCTTTCGTATGGAAGTTCTGTGCAAAAATCTGATTTCACCTAAGTCTGTACAAAATGGCTGCCAGCAGCCAACTTGAATTTCGGATCGGACCCAAAAACACTCGTTCTCGTCCCATGGTCATAACAAAGGTACCCAAGAAGTTTCGTAAAGATCAGTTCATAAATACGGCCTCTAGCTCGAGCTGTATTGAATTGTTGATGGACAGACGGACGACTGGCCGTGGCATAAGCTCAAATTTGGCTTTGCCAAAGTTGAGCTAAAAATGTGAAGGTTGAGGCCGTCCAGATTGTGATGAAGCCGATGGAGTTTCCCCTGCGTCAGAAGATCCCTGAGAGGCGGTAACTTCCACGGAACGTCCCAATTAAGCTCCCTGAGAAGATTTATCCACAGTCTGTGTGCCGACAGACATGCTACCAGTAGAATCTTGCAAGAAGACTGTTTTATCTTTAGGAAGATCTGTTGAATGAGGGGAGCTGGAGGGTAAGCATACCCTATTATCCTGTTCTATGAAATTGACAGAGCGTCTACTGCATAAGCCCGATGGTCCGGGCATGGAGACACAAAAATCAGTAACTGATTGTTCAGACTCATGGCACAAAGATCTATCATTGGACGTTCCCAATGGAAGCAAATCTGATTGAAGACGGATTTTTTTTACATATATTCTGAAGGTAGTAGGCGATCCTTTCTCAATAGAGAGTCTGCTATTACACAGAGATGGCCTGGAATATGAGGAATCGATATCAGAATCTGATTCTCCTGAGAGAAAAGAAGAATCTTTTCAGTGAGATTCAACAGCTGGACGGAATGAGTACCTCCCTCATTCTGAATATAGGCTACTACTGTTGAATTTTTCCGATAGAATTTGAACATGTGAGTTTATTACTCGACCGAGCCAATGATTTAGAGCTAACCAAATTGCCCTCATTTCTTTGTAGTTTATGTGGGACACAAGAAACTGACTCTCCCATAAACCGTGACACACTTGATCGCCCGGAATCAGAGAAGCACCCCAACCCTCCTGACTGGCATCCGTCATGATTATGAACGACGGATCATGAATCTGAAGCAGTATTCCCTGGGATAACCAATGGATATCCACCCAAATTTGAAGACGAAGCTTTACTGACTGTGTTAAAGCAATTGGACTGTCCAACGACTGATGCTTTACGCTCCAATTTTGAATAAAATAAATTTGAAGTGGACGAGTGCACTAACGACCTAGCAGAATTAATTCCGCTGTGGCGCTGCAAAGTCCTAATAGTCGCATAAACTCTCTTGCAGTAATGACTTGCGCATTTATGCATTATTTTGCGTAAAGAAAAACTAATTTTGCTCTTGGTATCGGCAAACAGACCCGATTGTTCAGAGTATCGAAACTCATCCCCAGGTGAACAAATGGCGTCATCGGCATTAAATCCGACTTGTTGACATTGATTATAAAACCTAGTTGCCGTAGCAGTGACAGCAGACTCTGAACGTCGCTTTGAAGAGCATGAAAATTTCCATATCTTTGAAGAATGTCGTCCAGATACGCCAACGTCATCGGAGCCGGGTGCGCCCAGAAGTGGCTCATAACCACATTCATCACCCGAATGAACGCCCATGGAGCAAGGTTCAGGCCAAAACACATTGATCTGAACTGGTATACTCTTCCGTGAACCGCGAAACGGAGGTATTTCCAAAACGCACGATGAATCAAGATGTGAAAATACACGTCCTTTAAGTCTATGCTTGCAGCGTGATCGTTCACTCGGATGCTGTTTCTCATCAACCGAATTGTTTCCATATAAAATTTTGGAGCAATTATTAGCTTGTTTATCCAACTAAGATCTATGACCGGCGGGACTAGTCGTCCGGCTTCGGTACAAGAAAAAGATGACTGTTGAATCCCTTTGAATTGGGATTCTCTACAACCTCCACTGCCTCCTTTTGTAGAAGAGAGTCTACCGCTGAAATCAATGCCTCTCTCTTTGTTACATTTTGTGGAAGGCTCACAAAACGTGGAATCCACGTCAATGGAGGTTTTCTCAGGACTGAAAGACGTAGACCACTTTTTACAACGTCATGAACACAAAGATCCTGTGTTATATTGTTCCAGTTGCTTGCAAATTTTGAAAGCCTTCCGCCAACCGGAGAACAGTAGAGGTCGAACTCTTCATTTGTAGGACTTATGAAACTTATATGAGGAGAAACCTCGTGAAGCTCTCGCACCCCTCTGTGACGTCGGTGTGGGGTTACACGTTTCGTTATTACCCAACTGCATCATCCCCTTTTTAAAGTTGCTCCCTTGCTTCGAGCCACCACGACCACGATTAGCTCTAGAAGCATCACAGGCTGAGCCTCTCTTGGAGAAAAATCTACCTCTCCGAGGAGCGCCACTTGTGGAAGGCTGAGGTTGCGAAGCTGAGCGCACACAAAAGCTGACTTGTGGCTATCTTAGAAGCATCTTCAAATACTGCCTTCAACTGGTCATTAAATAATGAAGAGCCCGAAACTGGAGCGGCCCTTAGAGAGCTCTTAACACTGTCATCGATAGATTTTAGGGCAGCATTGCGTCTGACCAACTCTAAATTCGCTACTGAAAGAGCGCAGTGGTATGTGGTATACATAACGGTGCGAGAGAACACTCTCAAAGGAGATAACAACTCCTGTAGGCTCTCAGATTCCAGATTGCCGGCCAACGCCCTGCAAATGTGGTCTGCGTACGACATTGCGTCCAAAATATTTCTATTAGATTCAATGCAGGTATGTAGAACAAATGAACTGACGCTACACGATGACTGAAGAGACATATCTAAGTCCCTTGCACCGTCATCCAATCGCAGAGGAGCTCTCGGAATCTTATTCTCTCCTACCGTATTTAAGAAGGTATTTCCTCTGAACGGTAGGTCAAGCTTCCTTTCTGAAAGGAAAGAACTTTTTCTAGCCTGAGCCAGGCCTGCAATAGCCTCATCTATGCAATCGAAAGCATCTAATGCTTGGACGGACTGTGACGGATACAGAAGGGTACTTTCCTTCGACTTAATGACCTCCCTGTCCAAAGAAGACAGAGGCCAGTCTCTAAAAGGCGCAGAACTCTGACCAGACAGAATTAATTCAGGCAAAAAATTCTGTAGGAACCTCATAGTTTCCATATGCTGCTCAGCCAAAGATGTAGTGTTGGACTCGTCTTCATCAAGCCCGCTAACACTACCATCTAGAGGTTCCTGTTCTGGTCTATTATCGGCATACTCATTATTTGAGGAAACCCTTCTTTCTGCCAATCCAGCACCGTCCAAATCATCCGAAGCGGAGATCGATGGCGGCCGCACTTTATGCTGCTGGGAGTCTGCAATTAGCTGGACAATTTGCTCCAGCAATTCCGTATTCGAGGCTCCGAGAGGTGATCTGACACAGAGCCCTGTGTCCGTCTTCTAGAAAAAGACGTTTGCCTCGAAACGCTAGTCTTAGAGAGAGCCAGATCATGGCTCTGACTTTCCACATCTGGTTCTTGCCGGCTAGCATGCGGTCTACTGTGCTGAGTCCTGGAAGCGGACGAAGAAGAGGCTCTTATGTCAAGACTACTGCCAGCCATACTGGTAGAGAAAGGTACACCAGAAACAACTGGCTCAGAAGCATTATCTACCGGACTACCACCGGGACTGGCAATAAAAGTTGAATCGTTCTGTTTTGACCCCAAAACAGAAGAATGCTTCGCTACTGATGCACCTTTCAACTTGACTGGCCTCTTCCCCTTACGTGTCGTCGTCTGTACAGAGGACTGTCTTCCATACTCCTTATCCTGGACAGCTATGAATTTTCCCGGTACGGAAGCACTAATGAAAGGCTCCATTACACCGGTCGAGCTAGTCTGCTTGCCCGAGTTACCGAGTATTCTGCGATACCTCGTAAGTCAACATGCTCTGTATCTGAAGACGACACCAACACAGAACTTGATGTTATACCATGACCAATACCATGTTCTTGTTCCTCTGAAATGGGAACAGAATTCTGATTAACAACCTTAGGCGAAAGCACCGCAATCGGTGCTTCGCCAAAACATACATAAGTAGAAAGGGAATTCCATCGCTTGGAATCCCAAGAAATGCAAGTTGCACAGGTAACATCTTTAGAGCAACGAGTGCAAGCCAAACATGATGAATGAGAATCAAGAGAGGACTTCTTCCTCTTGCATTTCGAGCAAGAGGACTTCATAATATACACACGCCCATGACAAAAAATTTAAACTGAATAGGAGCCGGTAACCCAAGTCCAACACAGGCACAACGAAGGCCCAGGTCAGACACCAGTATCCAAAGAATACCCTTAACAATAGAGAAACTTCCACAGAAGATTCCCCATCGAGAAGTGTAATGGCAAAACAGACACGTCCGACTATGTCGAGAATAACCGGTAGACGACAAGGGGGTACGAATAATCCACATTCCGTAATTTATGTAAGATTTTAAGAAGCAGAATTTTTAATTTAATAACAAATTCCGAAACAGCAAATTGTTCTTAAAATCCAATGAAGGGATTCAAGGGGAAAAGGGTGAACATTGAACAAACACATAGTGATTAATAACAAAGAATTAATGAATCAGGAGCATATCGCGAAAATGGGAAGAACAAGAAATATTATTTAATTTCAATAAAGTTATAGCCCTGAACGTTCAAAAACTCAATGTCCTTATTCAGCTAGTTTCTGCTGAAAATATTCCACCATTCCACTCCATAATCGTGTCTGGCTTCATTATAATTTAGGATTTTATAGCACAGAAGTCAGGATATGTGTTGATCTGACATGGGCCAAACAACAGAATGACAAGATGGCGGTAGCCTATTGTTGTCCTTGACAACAAGTTGCGCATTGCACAAAAAGTATGAAGGACCATACTGGTCTTCTCTTTTTTGGAATTTTTGGCAAATTTGGGGGGTTTGGTGCTTCAAAATTTGTGTTTGGCCCTGAT
This sequence comes from Pictodentalium vernedei, assembly GCA_031216915.1. Classification (NCBI taxonomy): domain Eukaryota; kingdom Metazoa; phylum Mollusca; class Scaphopoda; order Dentaliida; family Dentaliidae; genus Pictodentalium; species Pictodentalium vernedei. The sequence continues at coordinate 425,901,906 of CM062295.1, forward strand.
AATAAATTGGGTTGCACCAGCTAGTCTGGGCCATTGGTATAGTGGAAAAATATGGCTTGGAGACTTTCTGTTTTGATTGGTTTTGTAAAGTGGCCTTTCTGTGCATGTGCTGGAACCAGCAGACTGAGCACTATATGGAAACACCATCATGATCTTACTTATCATTCAAATACACCGAGCTGAATGACACAACTGATTGCTGCAAGAATAGGTCAAATTGATCAAATATTTTTCATTCTGGGGATAAATTACTAATTTTCATGTATCAGTAGCAATAAAATTATGTGATAGGAAGTTTTTATTCCCCCACTGAGAGTTTTACAACAAAAGATGAATATTATGACATTTTCAAAAGGCTTTCTCAAGTAGTGCTCATCACAACTAGAAAATGGTTATTTTAGCTTACAATTTTTTCAATGCATCACTCCCAGGAATCCAAACCCTTGTTTTTTCACCCCTAGGAAACAGGCTTTGTTTCCATACCCACCCACATCCTCTGGGTCCACCATGCTCCGTTACACCTAGCAGATATGAACATGTCTTCCTTTGAGTGAATCGTGATGCTACCCTGCTTAAGCATTTCCAGATGGAAATTTGGTGACCTCAAAATGAGAGGAGTTGTCAAAAGTGCAGTACCTGATTAATAGCCCAAGAACATTAGGTTTCACTAGGGAAAAAAATCGGGGAAAATCCCAGTTGAGCTTTTTTTTCTACAGCCTTTTTTCGAAAACGCGTTTGAAAAAAATAAAAAAAAATCGCACGAACTTTGTAACCTCGAATTGATCCAACTGTATTTTTTGTTTACGCGTATTTCGAGCTACATAATGTCTAATATACATTTACCTAGAGGAAAATGTGCATTCTGTGACAATTTCTGCGAAAAATTATTGAAAATTCACAAAAAAGTATCGGATTTACACAAAAAATGACGATTTTCCTAACGGATTTGCCCAAAGGGTCGTAGTACAGAACGGGATGTTAGTTGACAGACGATAAAAAATCCACCACCGTTTGAAGACTTTTATCATTGCTTACAAAATAGACATTATGGAAGACCCCCTCTGCTTCTGGCCGAGTTCCCCTTTTGGCATAAAATTCGTCAGCATGATAACTCAACTATTTTCGGGCTTGGGACCGAACAGACACGTCTGTGTCTGGCAGCATTAGATCAATAAATAATATTTACAGAATGTACAAAAATCAATAAATAATATTTACAGAATGTACAAATCAATCAACATGGATTAAGTTACATTGACTATTATCAACGCTATATACAGAAATGACATGACCTATATATATATTATTCATCGAACTCAGAAATTTCCGACAGGACAGTGTTTCTGTGGTTGTTACAAGAATCCGAACTGCAATTACACAAACCTGAGCAAGAGAGTCCTGCCTTCTTACACCCACACCTTTTTGTACAAGCACTCTTGCAACCACAACTGATCAGATTCAGTAGGTAATCGGGGGCACATGGCTTTGTGGCTGCAGTCGATACAAGAAGTCCATTGTCTAGCGACCACCCCCAATCCGTCAGAGGAAGCGAAGTGCCCAGCCATTGTTGGACCTGGAGATAACATCTGTAGACATGTTGTTGTGCAGCATCGCTGCTTGGTGGGAGTGAGGCTAGGTCGATGGGTTTATTCAGTTTAGATTTTGCTACATAACGCTTGTAAGTGACATATCTATATTGGTCGAGAGAGGAAACAGTTTTACTCCCGTATAAGATCAGGAGAAGTTGTTCCCCGGCAGTGGCTACTGCACTTGGTGTACTGTCATCCGCCAAAATTGTATTGACATACTGTTGTGAGTCGCTAGTAACATCGGAGACAATTGTACTGAATACTTTCTTCTTACCAACTCGAAAGAGTGCAGAAGTAGTGTCACAACCACTTATAGAATGTGCTACAAGGAGGTTGCTTCTATGGTCACCCATTTTGGTTGCTATTTCACTAACTGAAACTAGTAAGTTTGGGGTAATGGAATACATCATGTGAATATTACATCCCCGTTGAACTCGAGAGGTAAGAATGACTAACAAGTCTGTGTCTGTTCCCACAACGACAACATTGTTGTCATCTTGAGCGATGTCAAGTACAGTTTCGGCTATCAGTACATCAGCATCAGCCTCGGCCTGCTTGGACTGAATATTGATAGCAGATAGCTCCTGCATTAGAAGATCGATCAGTTGGGTTTTGTTCTTGGCATTTGCAAGGAAATCGGATTGGGGTGTGGTGGCTGGTAACTCGGGTGAGATATTGATATCAATGGAATACCTGTCTTTAGATCTACGGGCTTCTTCCATGCCCTTTGTTGACATTGTACAAGCATAACCATCAAAAACAACCACGACGTTCGCCCCAAAATGTCTCACTAGATAATTGGAATATGATGTACATATGTCCTTATATGACGACTGTTTAGGCCATACAACTGCCCTCAATAAAAATCCACCATCTACAACAAACAGAGAATGTCCTGGGATTTTAGTTTGCTCGGAACCGTATGTTTTGAGGATCTTACCGAGCGTGCTTTTCTGTGTCTTCCTCATTCCAGCAGAATCAAACAATGCTGGTGGTTTCGGGGCGAGTTCATATTTGAGATACTCTTCCATCTCTGCTTGTGACTGAATAACACATGTGATGCGGTTGAACAGAATTGTGGGGTCAATCACTACCTTACTTCCACGGACTTTGATGCTATTTGCCATCGATGCGAAAGACTTCACAGTGTCAACACGTCGTAGTTTGATGCTGTTGAACGTTTTGCTTACAACATTCGATACGCAACATTCACCAATTTTGCGAACTTGGTCACAGTTCACAGTTTCGTCGGCCACAAGCCCGGTCGCTATAGAGACTAATTGTAGTGGATCTCTATTCTGAAAGGGGGAATGCACTCTGAGCCAGTTCAATAATTTGGTGATATCATTGGCATCAGTCAATTGTGAACTTTGACGGAGATCCCGATGTTGTTCGGCATGACCAGTGTGAACATGAACAAAATTTTCGAGAGCATTACATATCGGAAGGCAAAGAGGTAGTCCATGTACCCATTTCGCAACAGTGCTATCGGTTATTCCCCTGCCATGTGTGAGACCACCAGGGAGCTTGAACATTCTCATTAAACACTGCTCTATGGTCTGATCAGAATATATCCCGTCCCAGAATTTATCTGAGCGCCTTATGGTAAAGTAACCTTTCTCAGTGAACAACTTCAAATCATCCTGTTGCATTATTTCTGTTAGCTCATTCATCTGCTGCAAATAGAGATGAGAACTTTTTGCGTATGCAAAATGACCACCTGCGTGAAATACTGGAATCATATTGCGAACACAATATGTGTGGAGTTCCCAGTCGCCTGTGCGCTCTGCTCTCAAGAACAACTGGAGAAGACCTATTTGCTCGTAGTATTGTACCCAAAGCTTTCCTGTGCGTCCTACGTTTGTGAGTACACATCAAGGGCGTGCACACATTACATGCCAATGCATCTTGAGTGTAGGTGAACACCACATTATGTGATTTAATCGAACATGGAAATTGAAACAATGATGCTATAATACGGTATTTGAATGAGAAAAGTCGATGCTGTTTGAATTTGAGTTTAGGGGGTATGGTTAATATTTCACACGTTTCACCAGTTCATTATGGAATAAATGACTATTGTTATATATCATTATAAAGCCACTGCTTTTCTGCAATTTTTGATATATAATTTAACTCCCAAAGTAGTCGTAGATTTGATTTAATGGACGTTGTGTACCGTTGTGTGTATGAAAACAATAAAAAATTTTTCGTAATTTTGTACATTTTCGTGAATATTTCACCATTGAGTGTGAGGATTGGTACAAAGTTGGCATTTTCTGTTGGGGATATGTATTCTCAATATAATTCAGCATGATACTTATGATTCTCACCCTACTAAGGCGAATAAGAATGAGAAATATGGAGCTGGGTCGAATTTTTTTTAAAATTTTTTTTTTCATCAAAAAAACGCTATAACTAAAAAAGCTCAACTCGGATTCGCGGGGACTTTTCACACTTTATCCGCAATGTGTGTCCCAGAAACATATAAAAAAATCAGCTTTCTCCGATTTTTTTCCTTACTTTCTCATTTTTATGTCTGATGTGCCTGGACTATAAGAAGGTTTAATCTGCCCTGCTCTTGCCCTGCTTTAAAAATAAGTCTGGTGCTGGCACTCGGCAGCAATTTTCAAAACAACCAGTAACCAGGCTTCTAGCATTTATAAAACCCATTAAAAAGCTGAAAAGCATAGCTTAAAAAAAAAGAAACCTTTTTCTATTATCAGATCAGACTTTGAGCCTAATTAAAAGTCAACTCACTTTGTAAAAAAAATTATCAATAGATACAGGATACATGGGAGTTATTTTTTTCATCAAACTGGAATTAACAGGTGGCTGAGCTTCTAATACTGCGAAATATAATGGAATATCTGTCTGAAAAGAAAAATTAAAATCATTCTAATTCACTTAATTCTCACAAATTCTTTGTTCTATATGTTATCATAATGCAAATTCAGTACATTTCCATTTTCTATCCTGTACTCAAATCATTATCCTGATAAATGATCTCACTTGATGTTATTTACATGACAATGACATTTCTGACAGGGCACAGAAGCCATCACTATGATCCAAAGCCACCTGCTACAAAGTTTCTGAAAAATACATGGCCAGCCATTTGCTTTTTTATTAAGCTAAACGAAAAGGATTAGCAGGCCAATTAAGCCAAGACATATATAAAAATATTCTGACAAGTTGATCTGGAGAAGAAGTTTCTTTAAAGAGTACTTATCATATCGCACCAAGTTAAAATTTGGGCTCCTGTATTTGGGCTCCCCCCCCCCCCGACCCCCATTTTGGAAGAAGATTTTCAAATTTTTGCAAATATGCTGACTCAGCGTTTTTTCAATTTCCCCCTACAGTAACCCCTGCCATAACTGATGGCAATTTTTTCAACATTCCATTCTAATGGTCCTAAAGATGCTTTATACCAAATAACAGTACTCTGTTCTACGTAGATTGGGAAATATGGGCATTTGAAAATATTTCTATTTTTAGCTCCTGGGAATCCAACAGGAAGACAGGAATTTTTTTTTTGCATGAATCAAGTACTTATGACTCGATAATACCACATACCAACTTCAGTTCAGAAAATAGAAATTTGGGGTGGGGCCAAAAATTTTGCCCCTCCCATTCCAAAGGGAAATATTGCTCTTCGAACTTTGTTTGAACATACTTAATTCAACAATTCAAAAGGAAGCTCAATACCAAATATCAAGTCATTGTACCCATCGGTTCATCGGTTCATGAGAAGATTTTTTTTTAATTTGGGGGCATTTTCCCCCACTCCCTCCCTATGGGGCTGGGCAAGTTGATTTGAAAACCAGAGGCTCCTCAAGTGAGCCTAAAACACTCACCTGGCTCAAATTGTCAAAAGAGATGAGCGTATCAGTAAGTGATCAGCAGCAAGAGCAATTTTTAGCTCACCAACTTTAGTTGTGTGAGCTTATGGAATGGCTCGATCGGTCGGCATCGGCATCAGCGTACGTGTCCAATAATGCTAAAGTTTCTGTTTAGGTCTCTTATTCGCCCTATTTCCATATCATGGCTTTTATAATGCTGCTATATGATGATTATTATCATTTTACCATGATTTAACCCCTCATACCCTACATTTTAGACATTTTTCTTGACATTTTTAGTTGAGTTTAGTTTTCTGTTTAGCTCAGAATTTCATGTTTAACTAAGTGTTTAGGTCAGCTGCTTTGCTCCTTCTCTTCCAATGGCACTTATATTCATCATACATGTTCCTCAGTATCATTGTTCCATGATTAACGTCTCATACCCTGCATTTTAATCATTTTTCTTGACATTTTTAGTTGCGTTTAGTTTTCTGTGCAGCTCGGAATTTCATGTTTAACTTAGTGTTTAGATCAGCTGCTGTGCTCCTTCTCTTCCCATGGCACTTATATTCATCATACATGTTCCTCAGTATCATTGTTCCATGATTAACCCCTTATACCCTGCATTTTAAACATTTTTCTTGACATTTTTAGTTGCGTTTAGTTTTCTGTTTAGCTCGGAATTTCATGTTTAACTTAGTGTTTAGGTCAGCTGCTGTGCTCCTTCTCTTCCCATGGCAATTATTTTCATCATACATGTTCCTCAGTATCATTGTTCCATGATTAACCCCTCATACCCTGCATTTTAAACATTTTTCTTGAAATTTTTAGTTGCGTTTAGTTTTCTGTTTAGCTCGGAATTTCATGTTTAACTTAGTGTTTAGGTCAGCTGCTGTGCTCCTTCTCTTCCCATGGCACTTATATTCATCATACATGTTCCTCAGTATCATTGTTCCTTGATTAACCCCTTATACCCTGCATTTTAAACATTTTTCTTGACATTTTTAGTTGCGTTTAGTTTTCTGTTTAGCTCAGAAATTCATGTTTAACTAAGAACATGGTCCTCAGTATCATTGTTCCATGATTAACCCCTCATACCCTGCATTTTAAACATTTTTTTTTGACATTTTTAGTTGCGTTTAGTTTTCTGTTTGGCTCGGAATTTCATGTTTAACTTAGTGTTTAGGTCAGCTACTGTGCTCCTTCTCTTCCCATGGCACTTATATTCATCATACATGTTCCTCAGTATCATTGTTCCATGATTAACCCCTCATAACCTGCATTTTAAACATTTTTCTTGACATTTTTAGTTGCGTTTAGTTTTCTGTTTAGCTCAGAATTTCATGTTTAATTAAGTGTTTAGGTCAGCTGCTGTGCTCCTTTTCTTCCCATGGCACTTATATTCCTCATACATGTTCCTCAGTATCATTGTTCCATGATTAACCCCTCATACCCTGCATTTTAAACATTTTTCTTGACATTTTTAGTTGCATTTAGTTTTCTGTTTAGCTCAGAATTTCATGTTTAACTAAGTGTTTAGGTCAGCTGCTGTGCTCCTTCTCTTCCCATGGCCCTTATATTCATTATACATGTTCCTCAGTATCATTGTTCCATGATTAACCCCTCATACCCTGCATTTTAAACGTTTTTCATCACATTTTTAGTTGCGTTTAGTTTTCTGTTTAGCTCAGAATTTCATGTTTAACTAAGTGTTTAGGTCAGCTGCTGTGCTCCTTCTCTTCCAATGGCACTTATATTCATCATACATGTTCCTCAGTATCATTGTTCCATGATTAACCCCTCATACCCTGCATTTTAAACATTTTTCTTGACATTTTTAGTTGTGTTTAGTTTCCTGTTTAGCTCAGAATTTCATGCTTAACTTAGTGTTTATGTCAGTTTCTGTGTTTCACTTTTAAGAGGTTGTGTTTAGGTAAGCTTTGTCGCATGTTATGAGCCTGTTTGATACAGTTCTTGTGTTTGCCAAAGTTACTATCAAAGAGGAATGTTGGTGAGCTATAGGCGTTGGCGTCCTTCTTGTTTGATTAGCTATGACACAACCAAAGGCAACTTTTTGGCCATTCATTTCTGCTGGTCCTAGGAAAGCTTCCTAGCAAGCTCTGTTCTGTGAAGGATTAAAAAACAACAAACGAACGAAATTTTTGTTTTGTTTTCAACAACTACTGTGGTTCTCTCCAGCACCCCCCCCCCCCCCCCCCCAAAAAAAAAGAACAAAATGAAAGTGTCAATGACACTGTAGCTCAACTTGTCAAGACATGTACATGCATAGTATGTGATACAGCAATGACAAACATCTAGGTAATGACCTGATAACAAATGTACATATAAAGTATTGTAACGGCCTGTACATAAATACTGGCCGTAGCCTGTAACAAATGTATAGGTAAAGTATTGTAAAGGTGGGTGACAGTCAGATGCTAAATAGAAAAGAAATCTTTGAGTCCCAGAGTGGGTCTGACTGAATCCCAAAATATGTGTTCTCATAGCACAGTGATAACAAAGGCACCCCAAAACACACTCATTCCTGTCCCAAGGTGAAAACAAAGGTACCCAAGAAGTTTCGTGAAGATCAGTTCATAAATACGAGCTGTATAGAAGTTGTGACAAAAAAGTGACTGGACCTAATTTCGGTACAAAATGGCCACTGACAGCCATCTTGAATTTTGGACTGCACTCAGAAACACTCGTTCTCGTCCCAAGGTGATAACAAAGGTACCCAAGAAGTTTCGTAGCACTAAATAAATCAAAATTCATCTAATTTGCATAATTTCTGCACGACAAAAAAACCTGTACTATATGTGATGTATTCCATTTTACTGAACATTCATACAAAAATTTATTCAAATCGGAACTTTCATACAAAAGTTCTGTACAAAAGACTGATTGCACTAATTTTGGTAAACAATGGTTGCTGGTGGCCATCTTGAATTTCGGACCACACCCAAAAACACTCGTTCTCATCCCACGGTGATAACAAAGGTACCCCAAGACGTAAAGATCGGTTCATAAATATGGCCTCTAGCCTGAGCCGTATAGAAGTTGTGTACAAAAAACTGATTAGACCTAATTTCGGTACGAAATGGCCACTGGCAGCCATCTTGAATTTTGGACCGCACTCAGAAACACTCGTTCTCATCCCAAGGTGATAACAGAGGTACCCAAGAAGTTTCATGAAGATTGGTTGATAAATACAGCCTCTAGCCCGAGCCGTATTGACATGTGCACTTACTGTGTGTTAGTAGCACTGAAAAAATCAAAGTTCATCTAATTTGCATAATTTCTGTACAAGAAAAAAACCTGTATTATATGTGATGTATCCCATGGTACTAAACATTCACACAAAAAATCATTCAAGTCAGCACTTTCATCTGGAAGTTCTATGCAAAAATCTGATTGCACCTAATTTTGTACAAAATGGCTGCCATCGGCCATCTTGAATTTCGGACCACACCCAAAAACACTCGTTCCCGTCCCACGGTGATACCAAAGGTACCCAAGAAGTTTCGTAAAGATCGGTTTATAATACGGCCTCTAGCCCGAGCCGTAATGGCATTTGCACTTACAGTGCTGAAAGTAACACTAAATGCATCAAAGTTAGTCTAATTTGCATAATTTACGTACGAGAAAAAACCCTGTATTATATGTGATGTATCCCATGGCACTAAACATTCATACAAAAAATTATTCAAATCAGCGCTTTCGTATTGAAGTTCTGTACAAAAAACAGATTTCTGCATCGTCGGTACAAAATGGCGGCTGGCGGCCAACTTGAATTTTGGATTGGACCCAAAAACACTTGTTGTCGTCCCACAGTCATAACAAAGGTACCCAAGAAGTTTCGTAAAGATCGGTTCATAAATACGGCCTCTAGCCCAAATCGTATTGCATTGTTGACGGACAGACAGACAGACGGACAACTGGCCATGGCATAAGCTCAAATTTGGCTTCGTCAAAGTTGAGCTAAAAACCAAACAAGTTTTGTAAATCGTTTATACCCATGTTGCCCATCAAGCATTGGTGACTGGGTCCTATTTTACGAGTGTAACGGAACTTGTGGGTATTGAATTTGTTTCTATTTTTTGCTCCTGGGGATCCCACTGGGCACAAAAAAGTGCCCCCTGAACAAACTTGAATCACACCTCCCTATGGATGATATACACCAAATATCAAAAGATTCTGACTGCTGGATCTGAAGAAAGAGATTTTTAAAGAATATTTCTCATATTGAACAAAGTTACAACATGGGCTCCCATAGGGAGCCCAAATATGAACCCAGGGACTTGAACAAACCTGAATCTCCCTTCCCTAAGGATGCTGTATACCAAATATCAAAAGATTCTGACTGTTGGATCTGGAGAAGAAAATTTTTAAAGAATATCCCTCACATTGCACTAATTCAAACATTTGCGCTCCTGTAGAGTGCTCAAACATGGACTCAGGGGTTAAATTTCAACAACCATGTGAATCAATCTTCCATAGATATTATATGTGAAATATGAAAGCTTTTGGAGCAGTGGTTGGGGAGAAAAAGATTATTTTATATTTTTCCATTACCTTTAGTGTTAAATAATGCTGACTCAGCATTTTTTTAAAGTCATGAAACTGTACCTTAGGACAAAACCGACAGCAATTTTTTTCACCATTCCTTTCTATTGGTCCTAAGGAAGCTTCACACCAAATAAAAAGTTTCAGTGCCATGCAGTTTTGGAGATATAGGCATCTATTTTTAGCTCCTGAGATTCACACGGGGCAGCGGGAAAATTTCTTTTGGCATGAATCAAGTACTTAGGACCCAATAGTACCTCATAGCAAATTTGGTTCAAATCGGCCTCTCGTTTCGGAAAATAGAAATTTTGGGCAGGGCACAAAATCGGGATCCTCCCGTAATGAGCCCAAATATTGACAGAGAAAATTTCAAACTTGAATCTTGAGTACCAAAGGAGCTTACATACCAAATGTTACAGCATTCTGACTGGTGGTTCATAAGAAAAAGATTTCAGGAGAAACTGATGCTTTTGGGGCATCACCCCCACCCCAGTGGGTGCACCGAGTTCATTTTAACAAACTGGAAAGAGGATACCCCCAAAATATTGTATGTCAAATTTGTTTGGGTTTGGGCTACTGGTTTTGAAGAAGAAGACCGAGTCGCGAAAGTTAACGGACGATGGACGCCAAGAGATGGAAAATGCTCACACTGACTTTCAGTCAAGTGAGCTTCCTGACCAAAGTTGTTTAAAGAAGGATTTAATTACCATCTATGGTTCGTTAACACAACAGAGAAACGAAGTTATTTAGTTATTTATAACTCTGCTGCCCATGCCAGATGATTTTTTTCTAGTATTGGGATGCGACCACAGAAATAATGCCCAGATTTTCAGTAATGACAAACTAGGGACTTGAATGGAACAAACTATGTATATCAATTATCAAAAGATTCTGACTGGTGGTTCTGGAGAAGGTTTTGAGAATATTACCCATTTTGAATATGTTAAAATTTGCACAGCTGCCCCCCCCCCCCCTCCCCCACACACAATCCTTCCCCATAGGGAACACAAATACCTTGGGGCTTTTTTTGAACAAACTGAATCTGAACCCTCAAAGGATGCTGTATACTAAATATCGAAAGATTCTGATTATATCTCAAGAAGCAGATTTTTAAAGATTATTCCTCATATTGGACAAAGTTAAAATTTAAGCTCAATAGGGAGCCCAAATATTAACAAAGGGACTTGATTTGAACAACCTTAGATCTGACCTCCCTAAGGATGGTGTATACCAAATACAAGAGGCTCCAGGGGGCCTTAGGCACTCACCGAATGTTCCATACTGTTAAGACACAAATTTTATCAAAAGCTATTCTTAAGGTTCTACAGAGTAAATCTATACTCTCTGTGGAGCTAAAACATCAACAGGACTGAATGGGACAATGCTGCTGATCAAATATCAAAAGATTCTGCATGATGGTTCTGAAGAAGATTTTTAAAGAATTTTCTTTGAATTGCACAAAGTAAACATTTACGCCCCCATAGTGAGGCCCAATATTGATCGAGGGACTCAATTTGAACAAACTTGAATCAGAACCTTACTAAGATGCTACATACCAAATATCAAAAGATTTTGCCCACTGGTTCGGGAGAAGAAGATTTTTAAAGAATTTTTTCTTAAATTGCACTAAGTGAAAATTCACGGCCCTTAGGGAGCCCCAATATTGATCAAGGGACTCGATTTGAACAAACCTGAATTAGACCCATACCAAGATGCTGCATACCAAATATCAAAAGATTCTGACCACTGGTTCTTGAGAAGAAAATTTTTTAAAAATTTTTTCTTAAATTGCACCAAGCAGAAAACCACGCCCCCATAGGCAGCCCCAATATTGATCGAGGAACTCGATTTGAACAAACTTGAATCAGACTCATACCAAGTTGCTGCATACCAAATATCGAAAGATCCTGCCCATTGGTTCTAGAGAAGAAAATTTTTGAATAATTTTTCTTAAATTGTACCAAGTAAAAATTCACGCCCCCCATTTTTTTCTTAAATTGCACTAAGTGAAAATGCACGGCCCCCATAGGGAGCCCCAATATTGATCGAGGGACTCGATTTGAACAAACCTGAATCAGACCCATACCAAGATGCTGCATACCACATATCGAAAGATTCTGCCCATTGGTTCTGGAGAAGTATATTTTTAAAGAATTTTTCTTAAATTGCACTAAGTAAAACTCATGCCCCCATAGTGAGCCCCAATATTGGTTGAGGGATTCGATTTGAATAAACTTGAATCTGACCCATACCAAGATGCTGCATACCAAGTATCAAAAGATATTGGTTGAGGGACTCGATTTGAACAAACTTGAATCAGACCCATACCAAGATGCTGCATACCAAGTATCAAAAGATTCTCCCCACTGGTTCTGGAGAAGAAGATTTTTTAATAATTTTTCTATAATTCATACGGTGCTATCAGAGTTATGCCCCATACAGAGCCCCCAAGGGACGTGGCCATTTCATTTGAACAAACATGAATTGCCATCTAGTAATGAACATCCACATGAACTTTCGTGAAAATCTGACCAGTGGTTTCAGAGGAGAAGTCATTTGAAAAATTGTAAATTGCACTAAGTTGAAATTCAAATTCCCATAATGAGCCTTAATATGAACAAAGGCACTCAATTTGTACAAACCTGAATCAAGCCCATACTAGAATGGTGTATACCGAATATCAAAAGACTCTGCATGCTGGTTCTGGAGAAGAAGATTTTTAAAGAGTCAGACTTGAATTGCACAAAATAACAAGAGGCCCCAAGGGCCCCAGGGCGCTCACCTGACATGGTAGCCTAAATATCAACCCAGAGAATTGATTTCAACAAGTTGCATCTGCTCCTCCTAAGAAAAGCTTATACCAAATATCCAAAGATTCTGACCAGTGGATCTGAAAAAAAAGAAGATTTTTAAAGAATATTCCTCATATTGAACTAAGTTATAATTCAGGCTCTCACAGGGAGCCCATATATGCACTCAGGGACATGGCTTTAACAAACTTGAATCTCCTCCCCCCCCCCCCCCCCCCCCCCCCCCCCCCCCCTCCTAAGGATGCTGCACACGAAATATCAAAACATTCCGACTGCTGGATCTGAAGAAGATTTTTAAAGAAAATTCTTCATTTTGGACTAAGTTACAATTCGAGCTCCCACAGTGAGTCCAAATATGGACCTAGGGACATGGCTTGAACAAACTTGAATCTCACCCCCCTAAGATGCTGCATACCAAATATCAAAACATTCCGACTGCTGGATCTGAAGAAGATTTTTAAAGAAATTCCTCATTTTGAACTAAGTTATAATTCTGGCTACCACAGTGAGCCCAAATATGAACCCAGGGACTTGGCTTGAACAAACTTGAATCTCACCGCCCTAAGCATGGTGCATACCCAATATCAAAAGATTCTGCCTGCCGGATCTGGAGAAGAAGATTTTTAAAGAAATTTGCCTGAAGTGCACTAAGTTCAAATTTGGGCTTCTATATTGAGCCCAAATATAAACCCAGGGGGCCGATTTGAACAAACTTGAATCAGATCCACCCCACAATGTTGCATACCAAATATGAAAAGATTCTGCCTGCTGGATCTGGAGAAGAAGATTTTTGAAGAAATTTGCCTGAAATGCACTAAGTTCGAATTCAAGCTTCTATAGTGAACCCAAATATGAATCTAGGGAGCCGATTTGAACAAATTTAAATCAGATCCACCCCACAATATTGCATACCAAATATCAAAAGATTCTGCCTGCTGGATCTGGAGAAGAAGATTTTTTAAGAAATTTGCCTGAAATGCACTAAGTTCGAATTCAGGCTTCTATAGTGAGCCCAAATATGAATCCAGGGGGCCGATTTGAACAAACTTGAATCAGATCCATCCCACAATGTTAGCCCAAATATGAATCCAGGGAGCCGATTTGACCAACTTAATCAGATCCACCCCACAATGTTGCATACCAAATATCAAAAGATTCTGCCTGCTGGATCTGGAGAAGAAGATTTTTCAAGAAATTTGCCTGAAATGCACTAAGTTCGAATTCAGGCTTCTATAGTGAGCCCAAATATGAATCCAGGGGGCCGATTTGAACAAACTTGAATCAGATCCATCCCACAATGTTAGCCCAAATATGAATCCAGGGAGCCGATTTGACCAACTTAATCAGATCCACCCCACAATGTTGCATACCAAATATCAAAAGATTCTGCCTGCTGGATCTGGAGAAGAAGATTTTTCAAGAAATTTGCCTGAAATGCACTAAGTTCGAAATCGGGCTCCTATACTGAGCCCAAATATGAACCCAGGGGGCCGATTTGAACAAACTTGAATCAGATCCACCCTACAATGTTGCATACCAAATATCAAAAGATTCTGCCTGATGGATCTGGAGAAGAAGATTTATTAATCTTTTTCCCATTGCCTACAGTGTTAAAAAGTGCTGACTCAAAAAAAAGTACCTTGTGATCAAACCGATAGGGATTTTTTTTAACCATTCTATTCTACTGGATAAAAGTAAGCTTTATACAAAATAAGAATTCTCTGTGCCATGTACTTTTCGAGATATGGCAGTTTTAAGGTTTTTCCTATTTTTAGCTCCCGAGGTTCCCACAGGGCAATGAGAAAATTTTTTTTTGCATCAATCAACTACTTATGACCCATTATCATCTCATATCAAATTTGGTTCAAATCGACCTCACGGTTCAGAAAATAGAAATTTCAGGCGTGGCCAAAATTTTTGCCCCTCCCATAATGAAGGCAAATAATGCCTGACAAACTTCTCTTGAACAAACTTGATTCTAAACCTCAAAAGGACTCTGTATACCACATATCAAGTCTCTGCTACTGGTGGTTCATTAGAAGATTTTCAAAAAATTTAGGCTTTTTTTCCCCACACCTCTGCTCAATATGAACCGAAACCTAATTTGGATAAAAATCAAAATGCCCCTATATAACCACTACTTACATGAAATTTAATTAAAATGTGGCCAGTGGTTTAGGAGAAAGAGACTCAAACACCACCTTCACGCAGGACGACGGATGACAGATGATGGACGACGGACGAAGAGTGATAAGAAAAGCTCACTCTGATCAGGTGAGCTAAAAATTCATGCCCCCATATTGAGCCCAAATACTGATCGGAGGAGGGGGGGGGGGGGGACTCAATTTAAACAAACTAGAATCAGACCCACACTAGCATCCTGCATACCAAATATCAAAAGATTCTGCCCACAGGTTCTGGAGAAGATTTTTAAAGAATTTGTCTTGAACTGTACTCAGTAAAAATTCACGCCCCCATAGTGAGCCCCAATATTGATCAAAAGACCCAATTTGAACAAAACATGAATCCAACCAATACCAAGATGCTGCATACCAAATATCTAAAGATTCTGCCTACTGGTTCTGGTGAAGAGGATTGTTAAAAATTTTTTCTTAAATTGCACTAAGTAAAAATTCACACCCTCAGAGTGAACCCCAATATTGAACGGGGGATTCAATTGAGGGACTCGATTTGAACAAACTTGAATCAGACCCATACCAAGATGCTGTATACCAAATATCAAAAGATTCTGCCCATCGGTTCCGGAAAAGAAGATTTTTAAAGAAATTTTCTTAAATTGCACTAAGTAAAAATTCACTCCCCTTTAGTGAGCCCCAATACTGATCGAGGGACTCAATTTGAACAAACTTGAATCAGACCCATACCAAGATGCTGTATACCAAATATCAAAAAGATCCTGCCCATTGGTTCTGGAGAAGATTTTTTAATTTTTTTTCTTAAATTGCACTAAGTAAAAATTCAGGTCCCCATAGTGAGCCCCAAAATTGATCAAGGGACTCCATTTGAACAAACTTGAATCAAGCCCATACCAAGATGCTGTATACGAAATATCAAAAAGATTCTGCCCACTGGTTCTGGAGAAGAAGATTTTTCCTTAAATTGCACTAAGGAAAAATTCATGCCCCTATAGGGAGCCCCAATATTGATCAAGGGACTTCGTTTTGAACAAACTTGAATCAGACCCATACCAAGATGCTGCATACCAAATATCAAAAGATTCTGCCCATTGGTTCTGGAGAAGAAGATTTTTAAAGAATTTTTCTTAAATTGCACTAAGTAAAAATTCACGCCCCCATAGTGAGCCCCAATATCGATTGAGGGACTCGATTTGAACAAACTTGAATCAGACCCATACCAAGATGCTGCATACCAAGTATCAAAATATTCTGCTCACTGGTTCTTGAGAAGAAGATTTTTTAATAATTTTTCTATAATTCATACGGTGCTATCAGAGTTATGCCCCACACAGAGCCCCCAAGGGACGTGGCCAATTCATTTGAACAATCATGAATTATAGTAATGAATATCCACATAAAGTTTCAGGAAAATCGGACCAGTGGTTTAACAGGAGAAGTCGTTTGAAAAATGTTCATGACAACGACGGACGGCAAGTCATAAGTTGAGCTCAGTTCGGTGAGCTAATAAAAAGATTCTAACTGGTGGAGCTGAAGAAGAAGACTTTTAAAGATTATTCCACATATGGAACTAAGTTAAAAATCGGGCTCCTTTAGAGAGTCCAAATATTAACCCAGGCACTTGATTTGAACAAACTTGAATTTCTCCACGACTTTCGTTTGAACAAACTTGATTCTACACCTCAAAAGGAAGCTACATACCAAATATCAAGTCATTGTCCCTACTGGTTCATGAGAAGATTTTTTAAAAAAATTGGAAGATTTTCCACCAAACCCTCCCCATGGGGCTGGACAAGTTGATTTGAAAACAAGAGGCCCCACCGGGGCCTGAAGCGCTCATCTTGAACAGAACACAATATAAACAGAGACCAAGAATGACTCTACATTAACTGGTAGAGTGCTAAGTTATTTTTGGTCACACAAATTTAGCCACGTCTCTTTGCCTTGTTACAATTTATGGGAGAGTGCACTCTCCCATAAATTGTAACAAGGCTAATCCCCACAGACAAAATACTTTCAATTCAAAAATAATATGAAGTACATCTACAGAATATGAAGCCATTATATTATGGCACCTGCACTTCAGAAGAAAGACCAAATATGGGCTTCCAGCACTCTACCAGTTAAGCAATCCATCTCCATAGGATACACTGTCAATCCTTCAGTCCCTCAGGAGCGACAAAAAGCTGCACACGCCCCTCCTAAGAAAAGCATATACCAACTAGATGAAGTGATTGTGCCCACACAATACACAGGATTTTCCTTCTATTTTCAGTTCCTGCACTTTAACGTCCCAAAATTGAGATAAACGCATAAAAAGATTTTTTGTTATTTTTGTTCGGAAATTTTCGAAGTCCCCAAAAAAGTATTTTCAGACTAAAATTTTTTTTTCTTCTTAAAATTGACCAAAACGCATAAAAAACCAAACAAGAGGCCCCAGGGCGCTCACCTGACATGGTAGCCTACATATCAACCCAGAGAATTGATTTCAACAAGTTGCATCTGCTCCTCCTAAGAAAAGCTTATACCAAATATCCAAAGATTCTGACCAGTGGATCTAAAAAAAAAGATTTTTAAAGAATATTCCTCATATTGAAGTAAGTTATAATTTGGGCTCCCACAGGGAGCCCATATATGAACCCAGGG
Source organism: Pictodentalium vernedei (assembly GCA_031216915.1). Taxonomy (NCBI): domain Eukaryota; kingdom Metazoa; phylum Mollusca; class Scaphopoda; order Dentaliida; family Dentaliidae; genus Pictodentalium; species Pictodentalium vernedei. The sequence continues at coordinate 425,919,515 of CM062295.1, forward strand.
ACTTGAACAAACTTGAATCTCACCCCTCCTAAGGATGCTGCACACCAAATATTAAAACATTCCGACTGCTGGATCTGAAGAAGAAGATTTTCAAAGAAAATTCCTCATTTTGAACTAAGTTATCATTTGGGCTCCCACAGTGAGTCCAAATATGGACCTAGGGACATGGCTTGAACAAACTTGAATCTCACCCCCCTAAGGATGCTGCATACCAAATATCAAAACATTCCGACTGCTGGATCTGAAGAAGAAGATTTTTAAAGAAAATTCCTCATTTTGAACTAAGTTATAATACGGGCTACCACAGTTAGCCCAAATATGAACCATGGGACTTGGCTTGAACAAACTTGAATCTCACCCTCCTAAGCATGCTGCATACCCAATATCAAAAGATTCTACCTGCTGGATCTTGAGAAGAAGATTTTCAAAGAAATTTGCCTGAAATGCACTAAGTTCAAATCCGGGCTCCTATACGGAGCCCAAATATGAACCCAGGGGACCGATTTGAACAAACTTGAATCAGATCCACCCCACAATGTCCATACCAAATATCAAAAGTTTCTGCCTGCTGGATCTGGAGAAGAAGATTTTTTAAGAGATTTGCTTGAAATGCACTAAGTTCGAATTCGGGCTTCTATAGTGAGCCCAAATATGAATCCAGGGGCCGATTTGAACAAACTTGAATCAGATCCACCCCACAATGTTGCATACCATATATCAAAAGATTCTGCCTGCTGGATCTGGAGAAGAAGATTTTTTAAGAAGTTTACCTGAAATGCACTAAGTTCGAATTCGGGCTTCAAGACTGAGCCCAAATGTGAATCCAGGGGGCCGATTTGAACAAACATGAATCAGATCCACCCCGCAATGTTGCATACCAAATATCAAAAGATTCTGCCTGCTGGATCTGGAGAAGATTTTTTAAGAAATTTGCCTGAAATGCACTAAGTTCAAATTCGGGCTTCTATAAAGAGCCCAAATATGAATCCAGAGGGCCGATTTGAACAAACTTGAATCAGATCCACCCCATAATGCTGTATACCAAATATCAAATAATTCTGCTCACTTGTGCGGGAGAAGAAGATTTTTTAGTAATTTCTCTAATATACACAGGGTGCTATCGGAGTTATGCCTCCTATGGAGCCCCAAGTGGGCATGTCCATTTCATTGGAACAAACTTGAATTGACATATCGTAATGAACATCCATACCAAGTTTAGAGCAAATCGACCTAGCAGTTTCAGAGGAGAAGTCGTTTGAAAAATGTTCACGACGACGGATGGCAAGTGATAAGTTTAGCTCCCTTCGGTGAGCTAAAAAACAACCGAACAAAATTTTTATTTTGTTTCCAACTACTGTGGTTCTCTTAACACCCTCCCCCCCCCCCCCCCCCCCCCCCAGCCAAAAAAAAATAAAAAAATAAAAAATATTCTGGCATAAATGAAATATTTATGACTCAGTTATATACTACATGACAAATTTGGTTCAAACAAGAAATCTAAGCATTATTGCAAGTGGCTTATAAAAAGAGAATTTTAAAAGTATTTTAGGCTTATGGAGCATTAATCCCACCCCAAGGGATACAGTAACTATCTGGGAGGTGGGGATCAGAACAGTAAATCCACAAGCCTGAAGATGGCAGCAGCTTCATTTAAACAAAGGAGAAAAAATTTACTCCAAAAATAGGCAGATTAAATCGTCAGATGTGTAACCGTATGCGCAACTAGTAGAAAGCTGTATGAAGGAGGGCCACCCCTGATGCCGACATTATGTACAGCATACATGGTATGGGTACAAATTCTAACTGATGGTTCTGGAGAAGATTTTTTTAATTTCAAATATATGGGTATTATCAGAGTTATGCCCCTTGTGGTGCCACCTACGGTTGTGGCAACTTTATTTGAACAAACTTGAATTGACATACGATAAGGAACAAGCACATCAAATTTGGTTCATTTTGCCCTAGTGGTTTATGAGGAAAAGTCAATAATGGCTTGGATGGATGGATGACAGGCAGAAAGTGATTAGTAAAGCTAAAAATAGGCCGATTAAATCGTCAGATGTGTACCCATACACGCAACTAGTAGAAAGCTGTATGGTGGAGGACCACCCCGGATGCCGACATTATGTACACCATAAATGGTATGGGTACATATAGAAATGGATTGGAGGAGTGCCTAATTTGATGGATAAGCACATCAGTAACCTGAATACATAGATAAAGTAACCTGATAATCGGATTAATATTTTTTGAGTTATTGAATGACGAAGAAATGGATTGGAGGAGTTCTCAATTTGAAGGATAAAGGGTTTGTTTGTTTGTTGGTGGTTAACGTCACATATTTATGCACCATGGCTAATCGTGACACAACATGGAGATGAAGTCAAGTTTAGTCAATCGTTGATCAACATGTTGCCCATTTTAGAGGACTTTCACCCCAAGCATTGGTGACTGGGTCCTATTTTACTAGTAAAGCGGAACTGGTTTACCACAGTAAACAAGTGCTGCTTACTTCCCGGGGTTCCCACGGGGAAAGGATAGAGGGTTAATATCACAGGATCAAATTATGAGATTTACACCAAAAACTATACAGCTCGGCACATCAGTAACCTGAACACATATATGAAGTAACATGACAATTGGATTGATATTTTTTGAGTTATCTCATGCCAAAGGGATGGAAGAATTTTCAATTTGAAGGATAAAGGGTTAATATCTCAGGATCAAATTATCAGATTTACACCAAAAAATTATACAGCTCAGCACATCTGTAACCTGAACACAAATATAAAGTAACTTGACAATCCAAGCAAAATTTGTCAAGTTATCGAATGCCAAAGGGATTGGAGAAATTTTCAATTTGAAGGATAAAGGGTTAATATCTCAGGACCAAAATAACAGATTTACACCAAAAACTATACAGCTCGGCACATCAGTAACCTGAACACAAATATAAAGTAACTTGACAATCCAAGCAATATTTTTCAAGTTATCGAATGCCAAAGGGATTAGTAATTTTCAATTTGAAGGATAACGGGTTAATATCTCAGGACCAAAATAACAGATTTACACCAAAAGTTATACAGCTCGGCACATCAGTAACCTGAACACAAATATAAAGTAACTTGACAATCCCAGCAATATTTTTCAAGTTATCGAATGCCAAAGGGATTGGAGGAATTTTCATTTTGAAGGATAAAGGGTTAATATCTCAGGATCAAATTATCAGATTTACACCAAAAACTATGCAGCTCGGCACATCAGTAACCTGAACACAAATATAAAGTAACTTGACAATCCAAGCAATATTTTTCAAGTTATCGAATGCCAAAGGGATTGGAGGAATTTTCAATTTGAAGGATAAAGGGTTAATATCTCAGGATCAAATTATCAGATTTACACCAAAAACTATACAGCTCGGCACATCAGTAACCTGAACACAAATATAAAGTAACTTGACAATCCAAGCAATATTTTTCAAGTTACTGAATGCCAAAGAAATGGATACGGACATCGGACGGACGGATGGACGCACACACAAATGACTACTTATGTGGCTACGAGTTAGTAAAACAAGATACTTATGTTGTTAATGTCTGTTATGTGGCTAGCCACGTAACAGAATCTCTTATTGTGGGGGTGGGGGTGGTTGCCGGTGGGGGTTTTGATAAATGTAGAGTAGGGTTAGGGCATTCTGGGTTGGGGCTTAGGGGTGGGGTGGGGTTGGGTCAGTGAAGATGTGTTACAGTTATGTGGCTAGGGTTGGGTAGGGTTAGGGTCAGTAAAGGGTAGGGTTAGGGTTAGCTGACTCCTCAAAAATTTTCCCCAAAAAAACTTGTTTTATTATGTTGGACATGTGTTTTAGGTTAGCCACCTAACATGTCCATAAAATAGCCACATAAGTAGCCATTTGTAAGAACGGACAGACGGATGGATGGACAGACAGACATTGGATGGACGGAAGGCCATCCCGGATGCCAGCATTATGTGTACCATACATGGTATGGGTACACATAAAAATGGTCTGTGCCATAAAGGAATGAATTTGGCCCAGTGGTTTTAAAGAATAAGAAACATTTCAAACCAGAGAAACAGAATTTTACTGCCACCATTAAATTCAAGTCTGTGTGAAAATGGTTAAAGCATCAAAAATAAACAAAATAGAAAGAGAATTTATGGAGGCTTATTTTTGGGGGTAAAATATTTTTAAAGAAATCAGAAATAGGTTACTGTTAACAGTAAGAATTACATGAAACAAGAGTCCTCTCGGCCAAGATAGCTCTGCCCAGGACAACTACTTTCAAGGGCAGCCGTATACAGGGTAACGTTTGATCCCCAATCTCTGATTCTGATAACCCTTTACCCAACACAGATAGAAGACAACATCAGCAGTTTTTGTCTCAAAAAATAGCTTATGGCACCTCATTGGAACAAGTTTGTTGAGCTTGTTCAATGAAGGCTCATTAGTTTTGTTTATTAGACAAAAATTGAAAACATAATAAAATTTGGCAAATACATTGGTGTTACTTTGACCAGGTAGTCTGTGACCTTAATGTTGATGAATACAGACCATATTGTGATTGATGGCACACTGCCTAGTGACAATACATACTGTTATAAAGTTTTGCTAAAAAAAACAGTGGTAAAGAAATTATGGCTCGGACAAACAAAATGTTGACGTTTTCCTGAGTGTTACCTTTACCATGTTACCTGTGACCTTGACCTTGATGGATACAGACCTTATTACAATTGATGGCACACTGCCTAGTGACAATACACACTGTTATAAAGTTTTGTTAAAAAATGTCCAGTGGTAAAGAAATTATGGCTCGGACAAACAAAATGTTGATGTTTTCCTGAATGTTACCTTTACCATGTTGCCTGTGACCTTGACCTTGATGGATACAGACCTTTTTGTGATTGATGGCACACTGCCTAGTGACAATACATACTGTTATAAAGTTTTGTTAAAAAATATCCAGTGGTAAAGAAATTATGGCTCGGACAAACAAAATGTTGACATTTTCCTGAGTGTTACCTTTACCATGTTGCCTGTGGCCTTGACCTTGATGGATACAGACCTTATTGTGATTGATGGCACACTGCCTATTGACAATACATACTGTTATATATATACAGTTTTGTTAAAAAATATCCAGTGGTTAAGAAATTACAACTCCGACAAACAAAATGTTGATGCCAGACGGACGGATGGACGATGGACAACTCGATATCAGAAAAGCTCAGCTGACTTTGTCAGGCAAAGCTAGTAAAATCTTTGGAGCCCTCACAAAAGTCTTGAGAGAGTTAAATTAAAGATATTCATACAGTAATCAGAGAATTGTTTCCAAGAAACAAAAAAAAACATATATGTTTCAGCATTGAAAAGGTTTGATCAAGGCATCAATAAAATCTTTGAAACTTACACTGAGGTCTTGAGAGGGTTAAATTAAAGACATTCATACAGGAATCAGATGTTTCCAAGAAACCAGAAAAAAACATATATGTGCACACATTGAAAGGGTTCAACATAAAATAAAATCTTTGGAAAACACACTGAAGTCATGAGAGGGGTAAATTAAAGATATTCATACTGGAATCAGATTAATTTTTGCCAGGGAACCAGAAAAAACATATATTTGTTCAGCATTGAAAGGGTTCAACATGAAATAAAATCTTTGGAAAACACACTAAAGTCATGAGAGGGTTAAATTAAAGATATTCCAAGGAACCAGAAAAAACACACATGTGGACAGCATTGAAAGGGTTCAACATGAAATCAAACCTTTGGAAAACACATTGAAGTGATGAGCGGGTTAAACTAAATATATTCATACAGGAATCAGATAAAAAAAAATTTCAAGGGAACCAGAAAAACATATATATGCACAGCATTGAAAGGGTTCAACATAAAATATTTGGAAAACGCGTTTAAGTCTTGAGAGGGTTAAATTAAAGATATTCATACAGGAATCAGATCAATTTTTCCTCTGTCACTTATGGAAATCTTGGGAGGGTTAAAGCATTTCAGAATCCCTCTAGCTTACAATAATAAAATGTGTGTTTGACAGGTATATGTTGACAGAAGTTGATGGAAGAGATAAAATTGGGAACTCTATAACAATTTGTAAAGGGAAATCTTACTGCAAAAATGCTGACTCATAATTTTTTCACTACCCTCTACAGGACACATGGACAGAACCGGCAGCAATTTTTTTTAACCAATCTGGTCCTACGGATACTTCATACCATATAACAGTTCTCCATTCTGTGTGGTTTGGGAAATATGGGCGTTTGAATTTTTTTCTGTTTTAAGCCCCTAGGGTTGTCACGGAGCTGTGAAAATTTTTTTTCAGGTATCAGTCAATTACTTAGGGCCCACTTATACTACATGCCAAATTTGGTGTTGAAATTGGCCAACTGGTTCTTGAAATAGTAATCTTTGGTGAAGCCCAAAATGGATATGCCCTCACACAGAGCCCAAATATTGACATACCTTCTTCCCTTGAACAAACTTTAATCTTCAACATCAAAGGATGTTCCATACCAAAGATCAAGGCATTCCCTCTGGTGGTTCTTGAGAAGAAGATTTTTGAGAAGAAGATTTTTAAGCTTTTGGGGTGTTAACTAGAGCCCGAAGATGGCAGCTGTTTCATTTGAACAAAATAGAAAGGGTATACTCCATAGATGGTCTGTGCAATATATGTTTGAATTTGGCATAGTGGTTGTGAAGAAGAAGTCAAGTTTGCAAAGTTAATGACAATGGATGAAGGACAACAGACAAAGGTTGTTGGACGCCAAGTGATGGCAATAGCTCCCACTGACTTGCATTGAGCGAAAAATGGAAATTTAACATTGAATAAAGGTTGAAAATAGAAAAAGCAAAAAATAAATCATCTAAAGATATGGTCATTGTGGAGAAGTGTGTCAAATTTCATGATTCGGAGTGAAGAAGTACCTGAAAAGTTATCCGAGATAGAAGAAAGTGTACAATTTCAATTTATCATTTCTATCAGTGTTCACGCTGTCTGATGCCAATTTAACTAATTGCAATAAAATTTTGATTTAGCACAAAATATTCTCGATTCTCTATCATGTTGGCACCAAAAAATTGCACCAGAGTTGTGCTGAAATGCCGCTACAGCAGTGAAGAGCACTGTTGATGACAAAACAAATAATGAAATTGTTTTACTACTTGTAGAAAAAAGTAACAAGAGGCCTCAGGGAGCTTGATGCACTCACCTGACAAACATATTTAAAGAAGGATTGAATCCACCATCCATGGTTAGTACCTTCATTTCTAGCACTCAACCAGTTAAAAGATTCTGATTGGTGGTTTTGGATATAGATTTTCTATAGAATATTCTTTATGTTGCACTAAGTTAAAATTTGGGCCCCTGTATGAGGCCAAATAAAAATGGAAGTACTTTATCAATGTTAATTGTCAGTGATCATGATGAGACTTTGTCTTTCCTTCAATATATACTACTCAAACTTTGCTAAGAATCACTCCTTCCTACATTGTACATAAAAGGTAAATGTGTACATGTTTATGTTTGTAAGCTTGTTCATTGGGGTTTAACAACAACCTAGGTCATGTCATGTTGATGAATTTTATGAATGGAGGAAGTTAGAGTTCCCAGAGATAACTACTGAACCACAGTGAGTAACGGTCACACTCTCCAATTTACTGTACTAACACAAACAGGGTTAGTAATGGTTAAAGGCAAGTGTAGCATTGATATGCCTTTGTGTCTATCGTCAATGTGTTGTGCATCCAGATTACACTGTCCTTCAACCAATGGTAACACTCCTTGCACCAGGATAGTCATTGGAGAATCAGACTGTTACTCATTCTTGTTCAGCGGTTCTCTCCAGGTACTCTGGCTTCCTCTACTTGTAAATAGTTTGACATGATTGGCACGAGGGCATTGAAAGTGCTGTTAAACCCTTAGGCACAAAAAAGGGGAACATTTACACATGTACCCTTTATGTACAAATATGTTGATGAGTACAAGGGTGATCCTTAACTGATCGAGTCATCGGTATTGATATAACAGAGGTGACAACACCTCCACCTTCCAAGGATTTTTCAGTCATCTCTAGTGGTGTTGGAAATTTTCCACTAATAACTGTGGGATCATTCTTGAGAGAATTTCCCATTGTTTGTTAGTGAGATTTAAGGATTGCCTCACAAAACACTGATTTGAAATAAAAATTTCGAGCTTGGTGAAAAAAAATCTCTCTTAAATGGCAGTGTGAGGAAGTCCATATTTTCACTTTAGGCGGACATGCTGGGACTGCAATTTGAAAGCTTCATATTCTGTGGATGTGTTTCATATTATCTTTTGAGTGAAATTATTTAGTCTGTTTGGATTTGCCATGTTACACATGGCAATTGCCACTGTCCCATAAATTATAACAAGGCAAAGATATGTGACACATATTTATATATATATAAATGAGTTGCCATGACACAACCAAAGGCAATTTTATTTTGCCATTCAATTCTGTTTACCCTAGGAAAGCTTCCTAGGCAAAAACAAAAACAAAGCTCTGTTCAGTTCGGTGAAGTCTCAAAAAAGTGTCCGAACAAAATTTTTTAGAGGTTCTCTCTACCCACCCTCCCCCCCCCCCCCCCCCATCCCTCAAAAGTTGGGGGCATATATCAAGTACTTATGACCCAGTTATACTACATGACAAATTTGGTTCAAATCAGTCCTTTGGTTCTGGAAAAAAAAATTTTGAGTGGAGCCCAAATTTTGACCTACTGAGTCCCTTTGAAAAACGTGAATCTGCATCACTAAAGTAAGTTTCATATCAGAAATCTAAGTATTATTGCAAGTGGCCTATGAGAAGATGATTTTTAAAGCATTTTAGACTTATGAAGAATTAACCCCACCCCAAGGGGCGTAGTAACTTTTTTAGGAAAAAAATCAGAAGAGTAAACTCCAATAGCCTGAAGATGGCAGCAGCTTCATTTGAACAAGAAAGATGATGTCTCAACATTTTCCCATTGCCAACAGTGTTAAAATGGTCATCCCCATACAGTACCCCATGACAAAACCGACAGCAATTTTTTTGGTCCATCTGATTTCACTATACCAAAGGAAGCTGCATACCAAAAAACAATACTCTGGTCTGTGCAGTTTTTAAAATAATAATAATACGCAGAGTTAAACTTTGGGCTCCCATAGAGAGCCCCCAAATTAAGCAAGGGACTAAATTTAAACAAACTATAATCTGACACACCTAGAGAACTCACATACCAAATATGAAAGGATTCTGACTTGTGAATCTGAAAAAGAAGAGTTTTCAAGAAATTTTCGCATATTGCACTAAGTTAATAAAGAGCCCAAATATTAACCCAGGGATCAGATTTGAACAAATCTGAATCTGCACACCCCCCCCCCCCCCCCCCCCCCCTCCCCAAAGATGTTGTACACCAAATATGAAAGGATTCTGACTGGTGGATCTGAAGACAAAAAATTTTTAATGAAGTTTCCTCATATTGCACTAAGTTAAAATTTGGGATCCCATACAGAACCCAAATATTAACCCAGGGACTTGATTTGAACAAACCTGAATGTGATCCTCGTAACAATAAGGTATACCAAATATTAAAAGATTCTGACTAGGGGTTCTGAAGAAGAGCTTATTCCCGATATTGCCCTAAGTTAAGTTTCCTGTATTGAGCCAAAATATGACCCAAAGGGGCTTAATTTGAACTCACATGTATCTTACCTCGATATGGATGCTGCATACCAAATATCAAAATGTTCTGATCAGTGGTTCTGGAGAAGAAAATTGTTTTAATTTTTGCAAATATGCTAACTCAGTATTTTTTCGATGACCCTCTACAGAACACCTTGACCAAATGATGGCAATGATTTTTTTTTTACATTCCATTCTACTGGTCCTAAGGATGCTTCATACCCAAATAACAGGTCTCTGTTCTGTGTGGTTTGGGAAATATGGGCATTTGATTTTTTTTTTATTTTTAGCTCCTGGGGTTCCCACGGGGCTGTGAACATTTTTTTCGGGCATCAGTCAAGTACTAATGACCCAATTATACTACAAGCCAAATTTGGTTCAAATCAGCCCATTGGTTCTTAAAATACAAACTTTGGGTGGAGCCCAAAATGGGTATGCTCTCACAGAGAGCCCAAATATTGACCTACAAACTTCCCTTGAACAAACTGTAATCTTTAACACCAAAAGATGTTCCATACCAAATATCAATGCATTCTCTCTGGTGGTTCATGAGAAGATTTTTAAAGATTTTTTGCAGCTGCTTCATTTGAACAAGAGCAATGCGAAGCATGGCATATGCCTCCCCCCTCTCCCGACGGTGTCATAAAAGGGTAGGTAGGTCTCTCAGGGGCATGACCAAATCAAAAGGAAGCTTCCTCTAGACATCAATAATGCATAAAAAAAAAAATAGATTTGAGTCAGCATTCATTTGTTATTAGATGGAAACCAAATTCAATATGGCTGCCATGGCTGCCATAATGAAATGGCCAGCTGATCCAAAATCAAAAGGAAGCTTCCTCTAGACAACAATAATGCATAACCAAACAATGAAATCGATTCGAGCTAGTATTCATTAGTTATTGGATGGAAACCAAATTCAAGATGGCCACCATGGAAGCCAAAATGAATTGGCTACTGGGCGGCCATCTTGGTTCAGCTGACAGGTTCAAAATCAAAAGGAAGCTTCCTCTAGACACCAACAATGCATAATTAAACAAGAGCAATGAAAAGCTTGGTATATGCCCCCCGATGGTGTCCCAAAAGGGAAGGGAAGTATCTTGGGGGCATCACCAAATCAAAAGGAAGCTTCCTCTAGACACCAATTATGCATCCAAAAAAAACAATTATTTGAGTCAGCATTAATTAGTTATTGAACGGAAACCAAATTCAATATGGCCACCACAGGGGGTCATACTGAATTGGCTAGCTGATCTAAAATTAAAAGGAAGCTTCCTGTAGACACCAATAATGCATAACCAAAAATTTAAATTGATTTGAATCAGTATTCATTAGTTATTGGATGGAAACCAAATTCAAGATGGCCACCATGGAAGCCATAATGAATTGGCCACTGGCGGCCATTTTAGTTCAGCTGACTGGTCCGAAAGGAAGCTTCCTCTAGACACCAACAATGCATAATTAAAAAATAAACATTATTCAAGTTAGCATTCATTAGTTACTGGATGGAAACCAAATTCAATATGGCGGCCAAATTTGAATTGGCTAGGTGGACCAAAATCGATGGGAAGCTTCCTCTAGACAACAATAAGGCATAACCAACATGAGGTGAGTGTCCATCCCCATTAGCTCACCAATGCATGGCATGCAATAAACTTAGGCTTATTACAAATCTGCAAACAATGTCCAGTCAAGGGTTAATTTTGACTTATATTCATGCATTTAACATATATGAAATATAAAAGCCACAGCATACAAGTGGTAGCCTCCACTCATGTACATAAAAAGCAAAACAGGTCAGAAATTTTTTAAGCCGACACTGTCAAAAAAAGTCAAACATTGCATTAAAAAAAGTCCAAAATCTCCGAAAAATGTCCGGCCAAGGGTTAATGACCGCAACCAAAAGGGGACATTCTCATCTGGGCATCATCTGGAGTGATCCTACGAAGTTACAATGAAATTCCTTCATAAATATGACCTGTAGACTGTGCTCAAGGTTTTTGGGCTTCGGGCCCCTGAAGCCGTCATAGTTGACCAATCACGACCAAAAGGGGATGTCATCATCTAGGCATTATATGGAGTCAAACTAACAGGTTACAATGAAATCCTTCCATAAATATGACCTATAGACTATGCTAAAGGTTTTGGGTCTTGGGCTCGGGCAGCCATCAAGGCTGAATGATCTCGACCAAAAGGGGACGTTCTCATCTTGACATTATTTGGAGGCATCCTACCAAGCTACAATGAAATCCCTTCATAATTATGACTAGTAGACTGTTGTAAAGGTTTTCGGGCTTCGGGACCCTGTAGCCGTCACAGTTGCCCAATCGTGTCCAGAAGGGGATGTTTTCATCTACACATTATATGAAGCCAACCTACCAAGTTACAATGAAATCCCTTCATAAATATGACCTGTAGACTGTGATAAAGGTATTCGGGCTTCGGGCTCGGGCAGCCATAATGGTTGAATGATCGCAACCAAAAGGGGAATTCTCATCTGGGCATCATCTGAAGTGATCCTACAAAGTTACAATGAAATCCCTTCATAAATATGACCTGTAGACGGTGCTCAAGATTTTCGGGCTTCCGGCACCTGTAGCCATCACAGTTGGCCATGCTATAGGTCTTTGGGCTCGGGTAGCCATAAAGGCTGAATGATCACGAAGAAAAGGGGACGTTCTCATCTAGACATTATTTGGAGTCATCCTACCAAGCTACAATGAAATCCCTTCATAATTATGACCTGTAGAATGTTCTAAAGGTTTTTGGGCTTTGGGCCCCTGTAGCCGTCACAGTTGCCCAATCGTGTCCAAAAGAGGACGTTCTCATCTAGACATTATATGAAGTCAACCTACCAAGTTACAATGAAATCCCTTCATAAATATGACCTGTAGACTGTGCTAAAGGTTTTCAGGCTTCGGGCTCGGGCAGCCCTCCTGGTTGAATAATCGCAACCAAAGGGGACAATCTCATCTGGGCATCATCTGGAGTGATCCTACAAAGTTACAATGAAATCCCTTCATAAATATGACCTGTAGACTGTGCTCAAGGTTTTCGGGCTTCGGGCACCTGTAGCCATCACAGTTGATCAATCGCGACCAAAAGGGGATGTCATCATCTAGGCATTATATGGAGTCAACCTAACAGGTTACAATGAAATCCTTCCATAAATATGACCTTTTGCCTATGCTAAAGGTTTTTGGGCTCGGGCACCCATCTAGGCTGAATGATCTCGATCAAAATGGGACGTTCTAATCTAGACATTATTTGGAGTCATCCTACCAAGATACAATGAAATCCCTTCATAAATATGACCTGTAGACTGTGCTAAAGGTTTTCGGGCTGCGGGCCCCTGTAGCCGTCACAGTTGCCCAATCACGTCCAAAAGGGGACCTTCTCATCCAGACAATATATGAAGTCAACCCACCAAGTTACAATGAAATTCCTCAATAAATATGACCTGTAAACTGTGCTAAAGGTTTTCGGGTTTTGGGCTCGGGCAGTCGTCACGGTCGGCAGATCATGCCCAAATGGGGAAATTCTCATCTAGACATCATAAGGAGTCATCCTACCAAGTTACAATGAAATCCCTCCACATTAAACATGACCTGCAGACTGTGATAAAAGTTTTTGGGTTTCGGGTTTGGGCAGTCATCACGGTTGACGGATGATGCCCAAAAGGGGACGTTCTCATCTAGGCATTATACAGAGGCATCCTACCAAGTTACAATGAAATCCCTTCATAAATACAACCTGTAGACTGTGCTAATGGTTTTCGGGTTTTGGGCTCGGGCAGCCATACTGGTTGCCCGATCACGACCAAAAGGGGACGTTCTCATCTAGACATGACCCCAAACCTGCATATGAAATTTCGTGACGATCAGACAAGAACTGCGGGGTGTAGCCCGTGCTAAAGGAAAATGTGAACAGACTCACAGACTTACAGACTAACAGACTCACAGACTAACAGACTTCCGCACGCGTGATGACAATAGCTTATCTTGACTATGTCAAGTTAAGCTAAAAATGTGATTTTCCATAGGGTTTCCATAGTAACTATGAGCTGCAATTGCAGCAAAGTTTGCAACACGGTCAACATTACACGAGGATCATTGGTAGACGGTGTCCCAGTCATCAATCATGTGAAGTTTAAAAACATTTGGCCTTGTAGTTTCAGAGAAGATTTTTCAAAATCGACCTATCAGAATCCAAAAATGCCTCTGGCAGCCATGTTTTTCGACCAATGGGAATAAAATGAGAAGTGTATGTAGAGGACCTCCCATAAACAATTCCTGTCAAGTTTGATTCACATTGACTCAGCAGTTCCAGAGAAGATGAAAATGTTATTTCCTATAGGGTTCCATGGTAACTACGGGCCGCAAATGCAGCCACATTTGCAACCCGATCAACATTAAATGAGGATTTTTGGTAGAGGGTATCCCAGTCATCAAGCATGTGAAGTTTAAAAACATTTGGCCTTGTAGTTTCAGAGGAAAAGCTTTCAGAAAATCCAGCATTTTTAAAATTGAGAGATTCATCTATTTCGCTTTTTTTTCATGCACCAATGAAACCAGCTTTTATATTGAGTTGGTAGGTTGGTAGATTTTTAAGGCTATAGTAAGTGCATAACCACTAGAAAATTGTGTCTAACAATTGTCCCGGCTGTACTCTTTCACACTGGCATGAATGATGTATGGTTAAAGTCGATGTCAGGGTGGGCGGGTGGGTTTCCTGCACGCCAGCAGGCATATGGGTGGGTGCATGGTTGGGCACATGGGTTGACAGGCATTCTTTCAGGCAGACAGGCAGGCAGGCAGATGAACAAATGGAAGGATGGATGGACAGACATATCGACAGACAGACTGCATTTCATAATATTCCAGATATAATTGCTGGAAATCCATATCTACTTCTCTGAAACCATATGTGCAGGATTAAGTTAGAAGTCAACAGTATCACACTAATACTGTTTACCATATAAAGCCAGCACACATCTGTTTCAATAAAAATCAGTAAAAGAAGGTTAAAGAATATTTTGAAAATTACAGTTTTTCAGACAGTACTCCCTTTCAAAGAGCTTTGGATAGGTAAAGGGTTACACAAAGCACCACAATTTATTCAAAGGATTTGTCACTATGTCTATCTTGAATGAATGATAAAATCAAAGAATAACTAGAGAAACAGAATTTACTGCACCCAGTAAATTCAAGTCTGTGTGAAAAGAGTTAAAGTATCAGGAATAAACTATACAGAAAGAGAATTTATGGAGGCTTATTTTCAGGAGTAAAATATTTTTAAACAAATCAGAAATGGGTTTTCATTAACATTATTTACAGATATTCATACTGGAATCAGAACAATTATTTATAAGAAACAAGAAAAGGCATATATGTGACCAGCATTCAAAGGGTTCGATACTCGAATCAGAAATGGACATTTTTGGCTCTGCCCACTAATTTGAGTGATGAAATACGTTCATAAACTTTAGAAATGCATCAAGGTGTAATAAAATTCATTTCCCAGTATTTCTGAATAATACGCAGTTGATGACTTTGATGGCCTCTTTCAGGCGGACCCCTAGGTGACCTCTGTGACCTTGGCCCATATTTTGAATTTCCATCAAGTGTCGACTCATTTGGTGTTAGTTCCAGGTCCATTCATCATACCACGATTGAGATATGAGCATGACCCATTTTCAAAAATGTTGACTACGCCCACTTTTTTAACATAAAAATGCATGTATGGACCTCAGGAATGCTTTTGGGGGGGGGGGGGGGGGCGGGGGGCAAAAAATGTGATTTCCAGCAATTATGAAAAATGCACTTAATGACCCCTAGGTGACCTCTTTGACCCTGACCCATATTTTGAATCTCCATCAAGTGTCCACTCATTTGATGTTAGTCCCAGGTCCATTCATCATACCATGCTTGAGATATGAGCGTAAGCCAATTTCAAATTTTTTGGCCATGCCCACTTTTTTAACGTAAAAATGCATGTATGAATCTCAGCAATGCTTTGGGGGGCAAAAAATGTGATTTCCAGCAATTCTGAAAAATGCACTCAATGACCCCTAGGTGACCTCTGTGACCTTGACCCATATTTTGAATCTCCATCAAGTGTCGACTCACTTGGTGTTGGTCCCAGGTCCATACGTCATACCACGCCTGAGATATGGGCGTGACCCACTTTCAAAAATTTTGACCACACCCACTTTTTTTATGTCAAAATGCATGTGTGTATGTCAGGAATACTTTAGGGGGTCAAAAAATGTGATTTCCAGCAATTCTGAAAAATGCACTCAATGACCCCTAGGTGACCTCCGTGACCTTGACCCATATTTTGAATCTCTGTCAAGTGTCGACTCATTTCGTGTTGGTCCCAGGTCTGTAGGTCATATCACGCCTGAGATATGGGCATGACCCACTTTCAAAGCACCCCTACAGACACCCCTGATACCCCAGGAATATGAAAAACATAGGTGGCTGAGAACTTTTGGCTGTCTATCAGCATGCCAAAAATCAACGAGATAGGGCAATTCGTTTTCGAGTTATCTTGCAGACAAAAAAGTGATGAGAAGACAGAAGATGGAAGAAGAAGAAGAAGAAGAAGAAGAAGAAGAAGAAGAAGAAGAAGAAGAAAGAAGAAGAAGAAGAAGAAGAAGAAGAAGAAGAAAAGAAGAAGAAGAAGAAGAAGAAGAAAAGAAGAAGAAGAAGAAGAAGAAGAAGAAGAAGAAGAAGAAGAAGAAGAAAAAAGAAGAAAAAATGAAAAGAAAAAGAAACCGTGCAAAAACAATAGTTTGTGTGTTTCACACAGTCTAACTAGACTGTATGATTCTGGAGTATCATGGCTTTTCCAGATGAGATTCCATGATTTTTCATGACCCCAGAGTCTGATGAATTGTTTTTAACAGTCTCACTGAAGTTCCTTTATTGATGTTATGAGAAAGGTGGGTATAGTGGTCTCAAATGACTCAGTTTGATAAAAAAATGTTTAGGTAAAAACCATCATTAATGGAGGAGAGGGTTAATATCAATATCGTCGTCTGACAAGTTAATGACCGACAAAATGAGTTATGTTTGTTTGACACATACCCACTAAGTGCTGTGGCTATTTGAAAATGGTCCACTTTATCTCAAATGTATCCAAAATATTGATGTCTGTCAGATTGTAGAGGGTTCACAAGTGCTAACAGGAATATTTTTCCATGTAACTTGTAATGTTACACCAAGAACTGCGAATGGCCATTTCATCTTTAAAAGCTACAAAATGTTTCAGAGAAATCCAGAGAGAACATGAATTTTAAGCTTTTGATGGGTATGATTGTTTATCCTGCCCAAAACGGTTTAAGAGTTCTTTTTTGAATACCTTTATAACTTCTAAAAATAATTCTCAGTGAATTCTACTTCCACTTATGTTGATCTCTCCTCTTAACTTTGGGTGCTGTGGGTACGCAAACACAGTCCATTTTATCAAAATTTTTATGTTTGAGAACCTGCATTGGGTTAACAAATGCTTACTGGAATATTCTGTACATGCAGCTGGTAATGCCACATTAAGATCTGAGAATGGACAATTTTTCTTGAAAATCAACGAGATGTTTTTAGAGAAATCCTTGGATAACATGCATTTTTAACCTTTTGAGGAGTATCGCTCTGTAACCAGCCCTAAACGGGTTAATGTTTGGTTTTGTGAATACCTTCATTACTTACAAAAATGATCCTCGGTAAATTCCGCTTGCAATGAAGGAGGTTATGTTTATCTCGCAGGTACACATTGGCTGTTATGGGTGCCCAAGCACATCCCATTTTCTCAAAATGTCTATACTTGGCAGGCTCTGGAGGGTTAACAAATGCTTTCCAGAATATTTTGTCCATGCAACTTGTAATGTCACTCAAAGACCTGCAAATGGTTAATTTTTCTTGAAAACTTGCTAGATTTTTTGGAGAAATCCACAGAAACGGGAATTTTAAGCTTTTAAGGGGTGTATCTCCTTTACCAGTCGAAAATGGGTTAAAACCTCGATTTTTGAATACCCTTACTACTTACAAAAGTGTTTCCCTATCAGTTTTGCGTCCAGTAAAAGAAGTTACGTTTCTCTGTGGCATTACCATTTGATGTTGTTGGTGTCCAAAAACAGACTATTTTTTCAAAATTGTTTACATTTAGAAGCCCATGGAGGGTTAACAAATGCCTACCAAAATAATTTATCCATGCAACTGGTAATGTGACACCAAGACCTATCAACGGCCATTTTCTCTTGAATACCCTTAAAGATGTTTGTCAAGAAATCCAGGGAAAACTTGAGTTTTTAAGCTTTTGATGGGTATCCCTGTTAGCTTCCCCAAAAGGGGTTAATGCTTGTTTTTTTGAATACCCATATTACTTATGAAAATGGTCCTCTGTGAATTCCACTTCCAACAAAGGCGATTATGTTTATCTCTCACGTATACATTGGGTGCTGTGCATGTCCGCAAACAGCCCATTTCAACAAAATTACGATGCTTGGCAGCTTGTAGAGGGTTAATAAACGCTCACCAGAGTATTTCATCCATGCATCTTGTAATGTCACACAAAGACCTGAGAATAGACAATTTTTATTGAAAACCTACAAGTTGCTTTTAGAGAAATCCACAGAAAATGGGAATTTTAAGCTTTTAAGGTGTATCTCGCTTTAGCCTGTCCAAAATGGGTTAAGACTTCGACTTTCGAACACCCTCACTACTTACAAAAATGTTTCTGTATAAATTTTGCGCTCAATAAAGGCAGGCACTTTTCTTTGTGGCATACCCATTGGGTGCTGTTGGTGTCCAAAAACAGCCCATTTTATCACAATTTTGACGTTTAGCAGACCATGGAGGGTTAACAAATGCTCACCAGAGTATTTTGTCCATGCAACTTCTATTGTCACAACAAGACCCGTGCACGGCCAGTTTTTCTTGAAAATCTACAAGACGCGTTTAGAGAAATCCACAGAAAACATGAATTTTTGAGCTTTTGAGGGGTATTGCAGTTTAACCAGCCCAAAATGGGTTTAAGCTTTGGTTTTTTGAGCACACTTATCACTTGCAAAACTGGTCTACGGTGAATCCTACTTCCAATAAAGGAAGTTATGTTTATCTCTCTTGTATCGTTTGGGTGCTGTGGTGGCCTGAAAACAGCCCATTTCATCAGAATTTCGATGTTTGGCAGCCTGTGGAGGGTTACCATATGCATTGCCTAATATGTCTTGTGTATCAATGGTCATATCACAGGCAGGTCTAACAATGATAAATGTTTTAAAAAAATCTGCAAGACGTGTTTCGAGAAAGTGCCTATAAACCCCAATTTCTAGTTTTTTGCCAATTCTGAACAAATAAGGGTTAAATCGAAAATTCCGCTTGGTACATTTTTTTGATTTTATGGCCCTCTATGCATGTGCAAAATTGTTTGAAAATCAGTTCAAAAATGGATTCTGAATCGTACGGACAAAATGTGTGGAAAAAAAACAACCCCTCCCCCCCCTCCCACCCCACAAAAAAAAAATAAATAATAATAAGCCGTGAAAAAACACTAGTCTTTTCCAGGGGGAAAAGCCTAATCACTGACTGGAGAATATTTATATACTATCATTTAGAGCTGACCAGTAAATTACACCAAGCTTTCCAAACACCTGTCATCAATTACAACTTGGCAGTTTTTCTGATAACATATAGTAGCAAAGTTCTTTCCAGTTACATCCCTACATAAAACTATACATAATATTTTATCATTGTCGCAGTTCTCAATTGAGAAAACTGCTACAGTACGTGGCAAGTGTATTATCACTAAAATCACCAACAGAGTGGAAATTCCACCCATGCAATAACTGCAAATTTGTTGCAAAGCATAACAATCACAAGCAAAGTTCCAGCCAATGGACTTCCATGTTAAACCCAGAAATCCATTGGCTGGCACATTGCTGGCGTTTTTTTGTCCATATTTACAGAATTTGAAACTGATACTTTGGGTAATTATTCCACTCCACTGTGATTTAGTTACAATCCACTCTCCACTTTCTGTACTATTCAAGCCACCCTGTCGGCATAGGGTTTATATTTACATAATAACATATAACAGCAAAGTTGTTCCTCTTACATTAGGTGTAATAGGTGTTTCAAAACATATGGCCTAGCTTGTAGTTTCAGAAAACATTTTTCAAAATTGACCAATAGACCATTCCTGCTAACTTTGGCTCAGTAGTTCCAGATAAGAAGATGAACATGTGACTTCCCATATGGTTTCTATATTAAGTATAAGCTGCATTTGCAGCTATGTTTGCAACCCAATCAACATTAAATGTGGATCATTGGTAGAGGATGTTCAAGTCAACAACCATGCAAAGTTTCAATACATTTGGCCCTGTGGTTTCAGAGGAGAAGATTTTTCAAAATCCATCAATCAGAATCAGAGAATGCCTCTGGCGACGTTTTTCAACCCACGGGAACAAAATGAGTTTCATTCGTAGAGGACCTCCCATAGACAAATCCGGCAAAGTTTGGTTCACATCGGCTCAGTAGTTCCAGAGAAGAAGATGAAAATGTGATTTCCCATAGGGTTTCTATAGTAACTATCAGCTGCAATTGCAGCCATTTTGCAACCTAATCAACATCAAATGAGGATCATCGGTAGCGGGTATCCCAGTCATCAACCATGCAAAGTTTCAAATCATTTGGCCCTATGGTTTCAGAGAAGATTTTTAAAAATCCACCGATCAGAATCAAAGAATGCCTCTGGCGGTCATGTTTTTCAACCCAAGGGAACAAAATGAGGATCATTTGTAGAGGACCTCCCATAGACCATTCCTGTCAAGTTTGGTTCATGTTGGCTCAGTGGTTCCAGAGAAGAAAATGAAAATGTGATTTCCAATAGGGTTTCTATAGTAACTATAAGCTGCAATTGCAGCCATATTTGCAACCCGACCAACATTAAATGAGGATTGTTGATAGAGGGTGTCCCAAGCATCAATCATGTGAAGTTTCAAAACATTTGGCCTTGTGGTTTCAGAGGAGAAGATTTTTGAAAATCCACCAACCAAAATCAAAGAATGCCTCTGGCAGCCATGTTTTTCATCTGACGGGAACAGAATGAGGATTATTTGTAGAGAACCTCCCATAGACCATTCCTGCCCAGTTGGCTTCACACCGGCTCGGCGGTTCCAGAAAAGATGAAAATGTGAAAAGTTTACATATGACGGACGACTACGTACGCCAAGTGATAGCAAAAGCTCACATGGCCTTTTAGGCCAGGTGAGCTAAAAAGTCAAACTTTGCATTAAAAAGGTCCAAAATCTCCGAAAAATGACTGGCCAAGAGTTAATGTCCTCTTATATTGATGCATTTAACACATATATGAAATATAAAAGCCACAGCATACCCGTGGTAGTCTCCACTCATGTACAAGTATAGCAAAACAGGTCGACTCTGCCAAAACTTCAAACATTGCATTAAAAAAGTCCAAAATCTCTGAAAAATGTCCGGCCAAGGTTTAATGTCGTCTTATATTGATGCATTTAACACATATATGAAATATAAAAGCAACAGTATACCGGTGGAATCCTCCCATCATGTAGATGTACAGTAAAACAGGTCAGAAATTTTGTTAGTCCACACTAACAAAACAAGAGGCCCCAGGGTGCCAGAGGGCGCTCACCTGACATGGTGGTCTAAATATCAAACCAATATCAAACCAGGGACTTGACTTGAATAAGCTGCATACGCCCCTCCTAAGAAAAGCATATGCCAACTAGATGAAGCGATTGTGCACACACAATACACAGGATTTTCCTTCTATTTTCAGTTCCAGCACCTTTACGTCCAAAAATTGAGATAAACGTATAAAAAACAGATTTTTTTTCGCAAACAAAATATTTTCAGTCTAACATTTTTTTTTCTTCTTAAAATGCATTTTCAGTGTAAAAAAAAATAAAATTTTCTTTTGGTCTTAAAATTGCCCAACCTGGACCCCAAATTTTCAGTGTAAGAAACAAAAAAAAATTTTTTGGTCTTAAAATTGACCGAAACGCATAGAAAACAAAAAAAATTCCGGATTTTGGTCCAAAATTTTCTAAGTCCCACCCGGACCTCAAATTTTCAGTGTAAAAAAAAAAAATGTTTTTTTGTCTTAAAATTGACCGAACCGCATAAAAAACAAAAAAAAAATTAAGGATTTTGGTCCAAAATTTTCCAAGTCTTACCAGGACCCCAAATTTTCAGTGTAAAAAAAAAAATATTCTTTTTTTGTCTTAAAATTGACTGAAACTGTAGAGAGCCCAAATATCGACCCAGGCAATTGATTTCAATAAACATGTGAAACAATCTTCCAAAGATGTTATATGTGAAATTTGAAAGCTTTTGGAGCAGCGGTTTGGGAGAAAAGTAGTCTTACATGTTTTTCCCATTACCCACAGTGTTAAAAAATGCTGACTCAGTACTTTTTCAAAGTCACTAAAAAGTACCCCATGATAAAACCGATAGCAATTTTTTTTTACCATTCCATTCTGTTTGTCCTAAGGAAGCTTCACACAAATAAGAATTCTCAGTGCCGTGTAGTTTTGGAGATAAGGGCATTTTAATTTTTTTCTATTTTTAGCTCCTGTGGTTCCCACGGGGCGACAGGAACATCACTGGGGCGACGG
Organism: Pictodentalium vernedei; assembly: GCA_031216915.1. Lineage (NCBI taxonomy): Eukaryota > Metazoa > Mollusca > Scaphopoda > Dentaliida > Dentaliidae > Pictodentalium > Pictodentalium vernedei. The sequence goes on from CM062295.1 coordinate 425,941,878, forward strand.
GAAAAAAAATTTGGGCATAAATTAAGTACTTATGACCCAATAAGCCCTCATATCAAATTTAATTCAAATCTGCCTCTCGGTTTGGAAAATAGAAATTTTGGGAGTGGCAAAAATTCTTGCCCCTCCCATAATGAAGGCAAATAATGCCCGATAAACTTCTCTTGAAAAAATTTGATTGTAAACCTCAAAAGGACTCTGTATACCACATATCAAGTCTCTGCTACTGGTGGTTCATTAGAAGAAGATTTTCAAAAAATTTGGCCAGTTTTTCCCCACACCTCTGCTCAATATGAGCCGAAACCTAATTTGCATAAAAATCAAAATGCCCCTATATAACCACTACTTACATGAAATTTAATTAAAATGTGGCCAGTGGTTTAGGAGAAAGAGGCTCTTCATGCAGGACAACGGACGACAGACGACGGACGAAGAGTGATAAGAAAAGCTCACCCTGACTTTTAGTCAGGTGAGCTAAAAAGTCAAAACATTGCATTAAATGAAAGTGTCAATGACACTGTAGCTCAACTTGACAAACTTGAACTTGGTAAGTTATAAGTGAAATGGCAAAATTGAAGATCATTGGTACCTATGTTATTTGGTGAAATTTCAAAATAACAGCATTGTGTGTGCACAACGTCAGAGTAATCTATGCATGCATTTTTAAAAGTAAACTGTAAGACTGACTAAAGGAAGAATGTTGATACACAAATGCAGTATGTTCAGAGGTTATTGTGAATGGCAACTTTTTTCACAGAAATGAATGCTAATCAATAGCTCTTATAAAAAGGTCTCGCCTAATGAGCATAACAAGTTCAAAAACAATCATATGATAAATGTGGCCTGTAGGACACGTCAAAGAAGAATGCTGATGCACAAATGCAATAAATTCAAAGATTGTTGCTAACAGCAACAGTTTTTGATGGATATGAAAAGAAAATTGATAGCTCCTATCTTTGTCACCCTGCATAAGCATACAAGGTTTCAAAACAACCTGATAATGAATGTGCCCTCTGAGGCATGTCAAAGGAAGATGTTAATGCACAAATGCACTAAGTTTGAAGATCATTGCTTGTGGCAATATTTTTTTCTCTCTTTTTTTATGGAGATTCATAAATATACTCTGCAGAGAGGGCAAAAGGGATAAGTTGCTGCACAAATGCAGTAAGTTCAAAGGCTGGTGATAATGATAATAATTTTTTAGGGAAATGAAAAAAATCAAAAGCACACATCTAGAGGTCACCAGAAACACACATACCATGTTTCAAAGTGATCCGATCATAAATGTGCCCTGAAGTGTGTGCCAAAGGGAAATACTGACTAAACTAAGTTCAAAGGACGTTGCCAGTGGCAACATTTTTTTACCGAAATGGAAGGAAATCAATACTCCCATATAGATATCATCCCCACACTAGCACACAAAGTTTCCAAGCGATCCATTCATAAATGTGCCCTACAGGGTGTGTCAAAGGCCTACAGGGTGTGTCAAAGGGAAATATTGATGCATAACCGCACTTAAGTTTTTACTAAGTTCATCAGAGCTCGTTGCCAATGGCAACTATTTTTGACAGAAATGGAAGAAAATCGTTAGCTCCCATCTAGAGGTCACCCCAAACAAGCACACCAAGCTTCAAGCAATCTGGTCAAAAATGTGCCCGAAGTTCATCGAAGGTCGTTGCCAGCAGCAACATTTTTGGACAGAAATTGAAGAAAATCGATAGCTCCCATCTAGAGGTAACCCCAAACAAGCATATCAAGTTTCAAACCATTCTGATCATAAATGTGCCCTGTAGGGCGTGCCAAAGGAATATACTGATGCCTGACTAAATTAAGTTCAAAGGTCGTTGTCAGCGGCAACTTTTTTTGACAGAAATGGAAGAAAATCGATAGCTCCCATCTAGAGGTCATCCCAAACAAGCATGACAGGTTTCAAAACAATTTGATCATAAATGTGCCCTGTAGGGTGTGCCAAAGGGAAATATTGAGGTTTGCCTTAACTAAGTTCTAAGAATGTTGCCAGCGGCAAGATTATTTGATGGAAATGGAAGAAAATCGATAGCGCCCATCAAGAGGTCACCCCCAACAAGCATACCAAGTTTCAAAGTGATCTGGTCAAAAATGTGCACTGCAGGGTGTGCCAAAGGGAAATATTGATGCATAACTACACAAAGTTAATTGAAGGTCGTTGCCAGCGGCAACATTTTTTGATGGAAATGGAAGAATATCGACAGCTACCATCTAGAGGTCACCCCAAACAAGCATGCCAGGTTTCAAAGCAATCCGATTATAAATGTGCCCTGTAGGGTGTGCCAAAGGGAAATATTGAGGTCTGACTAAACTAAGTTCTAAGAACGTTGCCAGCGGCAACATTTTTTGACGGAAATGGAAGAAATTGAAGAAAATCGATAGCTCCCATCTAGAGGTCACCCCAAACAAGCATACCAAGTTTCAAAGCGATCTGATCATAAATGCGACCTGTGAGGTGTGCCAAAGGAAATTGTGGACATACGTACGTATGTATGCTGCCGGACGAGAAGTGATGGCAATAGCTCAGCTTGACTTCGTCAAGTTGAGCTTGTCTAAAATCTCCAAAAAATGTCCGGCCAAGGGTTAATGTCATCTGATATTGATAGACTTAACACACATATGAAATATAAAAGCCACAGCATGCCGGTGGTAGCCTCCACTCATGTACAGCAAAACAGGTCAGAAATTTTCAGTCCACACTGACAAAAAGGTCTAACATTGCAAAAACACTCTAAAAATCAAAAAAATATCACTGGGTGAGGGTCTGTGGGTAATTGTAAGCCACAGAAACAGTATGAGGTACATAGTAACAGGGCAGAAAGTCAAAGTGGACTCTTACAATAACACAAGTGTTGACGCCGACACACCTCGGGTCATGACATAAGCTCACAGAACTTTGTTGGTAAGCTAAAAACTGAAATTTATGCGAGTCATCCAAAAGTTAACAGATGGATGACAGATGCCAGATGCTGGACGACAGACAGACTGACATGGTGAAAACATATTGCTCCTGAGATTCTCTTGGGGGCATAATAAAAATATAAATGATTTGAGTCAACATTCCTTAGGTTCCGCTCAACAGTTTTCCAGGCATTTCCAAAAACAACAAGAAGAATGTTGCTAAGGTAACACAAGCCCCCGCCCCCCCTGTGACCTTCACCTTGCAGATGTGGCAGAAACTATTATACAAGACACACCTTCTGACTGTCCTTAACATTTGTAAAAAGTTTAACAATTGTACTATGATTTGTTTCCCAGTTATGGCTGAGACACGAATATTGGCTGATTTTTGGTGTGACCTTGAAATGTGACCTTGACCTTGAAGGTACGAACCCGGCTATGGAGTGTGACACATCCTCCCATGGTCCTTTATAATTGTGTGAAGTTTGATCACTGTAGCCCTAATAGTTTTGGAGTTATGCTTGAGACACGATTTGTGACCCTGAACATATGAAGGTCAATTGTGACCTTCACAATGCAGATGTGGCAGAAAGTATTATATGCGACACACCTTCTGTCTGTCCTTAACATTTGTAAAAAGTTTAACAATTGTACTATGATTCGTTTCTGAGTTATGGCTGAGACACGAATATTGACCAATTTTTAGTGTGACCTTGAAATGTGACCTTGACCTTGAAGGTACGAACCCGGCTATGGTGTGTGACACATCCTCCCATGGTCCTTTATAATTGTATGAAGTTTGATGACTGTGGCCCTAACAGTTTTCGAGTTATTGGCTCGGACACACACACACATGAACGGACACACGCACACTTCAATCACTATATGCAACCCGACTTAAGTTGGGGGGCATAAAAATGATATGCCATTCACTCTCTTCATATGCAAATATTCTGTAACTTACTTATCTAACCCATAACATGTATTACATTTCCCAAATCCACAAAAAACATATAACACTATCTGACTAAGTAGAAATAAACGATCTGAATGTTGGTGGAATAATTTATTGTCAAAGGCAAGACTTCAACAAGAAAAAATGACGAAAGTCATTTTCAGCCACCCAGCAGCCTCAAAAGCAGAATTTTCCCATCACCCCCACCTACCTATGCTTGGAGAATTTATATGTTTCCATTTCATTTTTTAGTTACATGTCCGACATTTTGAAAAATAGCCAATTTTTCGAAGCCACTGTTTCCCAAATTCATCTGGTAATTTACCCTTGTGCATCAGACTCCAACTTTGGGACCAAAACTTCACATTATCTTGTCCAACAAGTAGCCTGATGTAATCATATATCTGATACTAAAAATTTATCTCCAATTTACATAGCATTAGTTTCAACATATGCCCATTGTTTAGAATTTCACCCCTGTAAAATAGTGCAAAAATGCAGATCAGAACCTTAGTTATTGGACGGAAACAAAATTCAATATGGCCACCATGGTGGCCATATTGAATTGGCAAGCTGGACCAAAATTAAAAAGAAGCTTCCTCTAGACGCCGATAATGCATAAACCAAAACTTCGATTCGAGTCAGTATTCATTAGTTATTGGATGGAAACCAAATTCAAGATGGCCATCTTGGATCAGCTAACTGGACCAAAATCAAAAGGAAGCTTCCTCTAGATACCAACAATGCATAATTAAACAAGCCAAGACCAATACCGGGTCTGGACATGCATCACTGCATGCAATTGAATCAGCAAACAGGAAGTGGCTGCATGGCAGATCTGAAAATTGCATACACGATACAACTGATCATTATCAGGCTGCAGGTGAAATATAAAATCAATCCCTTGCATAGAAGCCGAGAAAAGTTTGACGAAAAATTTCAATGTTCAGTGGGTACAGTAAAATTTCAAAGTATCGGCAAACAGGAAGTGGCTGCATGGCAGATCTGAAAATTGCTTACTCGATACAACTCATCATTATGAAGCAGCAGACCAAATATAAAATCAATCCCTTGCACAGAAGCCGAGAAAACCTTGACGGAAAATTTCAATGTTCAGTGGGTACAGTAAAATTTCAAAGTATTGGCAAACAGGAAGTGGCTGCATGGCAGATCTGAAAATTGCTTACACGATACAACTCATCATTATGAAGCAGCAGATCAAATATAAAATCATTCCCTTTCATAGAAGCCTAGAAAACTTTGACGGAAAAAGTGTTTCGGACGGACTGACGGATGGACGGACAGACTGATGGAATGATGGATGGAGTCGAGCGGTTACTAGACCTGCTCTGCCGCTGGCGACGCAGGTAAAAATGAAAAAGAATCGAGTCAGCTTTCACTAGTTATTGGACAGAAATTGGACAGTTATTGGACCAAAATCGAAAAGAAGCATTGTCCAGTCATCCACAAGTTACCCCTAAAATTATGCTTTGATCAAATAAGCAGCTCTTTAATTATTTGATGGAAACCAAAAGTTAATGGACGGATGGATGCCAGACGACGGATGAAGACGGATGAACATGGTGAAAACATAATGCTCCCGAGAGAATCTCCCAGGGGAATAAAAAAGAAAGGGTATACTCCAAAGCTGGTCTGTGCAATATATGTTTGAATTTGGCCCAGTGGTTTTGAAGAAGAAGACAAGTTTCAAAAGGTAACGGACGACAGACTTTAGCATCAACTCCCTAAAAATAGGCATTAATTCCAACTTGTCCCCTTACTCACGATTTAAAACACACAAAAACATTAAACACAAACAAATCTGTCTATCCACTGAGGGTGAACTTGTCACCCTCCCCTGCTCTCCCTTCCACATTAGCAAACAAGAGGCCCTTTGGGGCCTGAGGTGCTCAGCTGACAATAGTTGTTTAAAGAAGGATTTAATTAGCATCTAACTATTTATTTATTAGGCTTTTCCCTCTGGAAAAGACTATTGTTTTTCTACGGATTATTATTATTCTTTTTTTTTTTTTTTTTTAGGCTTTTCCCTCTGGAAAAGACTATTGTTTTTCTACGGATTATTATTTTTTTTTTTTTTTTTTTTTTTTTGTTTGGGTTTTTTTGGGTTTTTTTTTTTTTTTTCCACACATTTTGTCCGCACGATTCCGAAGCCATTTTCGGACCAATTTTCACAAAATTTTGCACACGCATAGAGGGGCACAAAATCTAAAAATGTACCGAAGCGGAATTTTCGATTTAACCCTTATTTCGTCAGAATTGGCAAAAAACTGTCAAAATTGGGGTTTATCGGCACTTTCTCGAAACACGTCTTGTAGATTTTTTTAAAACTTTCATCATTGATAGACCTGTCTGTGCCACGACCTTTGATACACATGACATATCAGGCGATGCAAATGGTAACCCTCCACAGGCTGCCAAACATCTAAATTTTGATGAAATGGGCCGGTTTCAGGCCCCCAGAGCACCCAAACAATACATGAGAGATAAACATAACTTCCTTTATTTGAAGTGGAATTCACCGGAGATCATTTTTGTAAGTAATAATGGTGTTCAAAAAACCAAGCATTAACCCGTTTTGGGCTGGTTAAACAGCAATACCCCCAAAAAGCGCAAAAATTCAGGTTTTCCGTGGATTTCTCTAAACGAGTCTTGTAGATTTTCATGAAAAAATTGTCACTCCCAGGCCTTGATGTGACAATAGAAGTTGCATGGACAAAATACTTCGGTGAGCATTTGTTAACCCCCCACGGGCTGCTAAAAGTCAAAATTGTGATAAAATGGGCTGTTTTTGGACGCCAACGGCACCCAACGGGTACGCCACAAAGAAAAGTGATTTCTTTTATCGAGCGCACAATCTATAGGGAAACATTTTTGTAAGTAGTAAGGGTATTCAAAAAACGAAGTCTTAACCCATTTTGGGCAGGCTAAAGAGAGAGACCCCTTAAAATCTAAAAATTCCCATTTTCTGTGGATTTCTCTAAATACATTCCATAGGTTTACAAGAAAATTTGACTACTTGCAGGTCTTTGTGTGACATTACAAGTGGCATGGACAAAATATTCCGCTGAGCGTTTATTAACCCTCTACAGAATGCCAAGCATCATAATTTTGTTGAAATGGGCTGTTTTCGGACACACACAGCACGCAATGTATGTCCGAGAGATACACATAATCTCCTTTGTTGGAAGTGAAATTCACTGAGAACCATTTTTGTAAGTAATAAGGGTATTCAAAAACCCAAGCGTTAACCCCTTTTTGGTTATTAGCGATACCATCAAAAGCTAAAAAAAAATCATGTTTTCCGTGGATTTTGTTACAAACATCTTGTAAGTTTTCAACAGAAAATGGCCATTGATAGGTCTTGGAGTCACATTACCGGCTGCATGGATAAAATATTCCAGTAAGCATTTGTTAACCCTCCATCGGCTGCTAAATGTAAACATTTTGAAAAAATAGTCTGTTTTTGGACACCAACAACAACAAATGGGAATGCCACAGAGATACATAACTTCTTTTACCGGATGCAAAACTGACAGAGAAAAATTTAGTAAGTAGTAAGGGTATTCAAAAAATCGAGGTCTTAACCCATTTTCGCCTGGTTAAGATGTACCCCTTAAAAGCTTAAAATTCCAGTTTTCTGTGGATTTCTCCAAAAAATCTAGTAAGTATTCAAGAAAAATTGACCATTTGCAGGTCTTGGAGTGACATTACAAATTACATAGACAAAATATTCCGGTAAGCGTTAGTTAACTCTCCAGAGGCAGCAAAGCATAGAAATTTTGAGAAAATGGACTGTCCTTGGGCACCCATTGCACGCAATGTGTACCTGCGAGATAAACATAACCTACTTCTTTGGAAGTGGAATTCATCAGACCAAGCATTAACCCATTTAGGGCTGGTCTTAACCCGTTTTGGGCTGGTTAAACAGCGGTACCCATCAAAGACTTAAAATTTCATGCTTTCCCTGGATTTCTTTAAAAACATCTTGTAGATTTCAAGAAAAAATGGCCATTCACGGGTCTTGATGTGACATTACAAGTTACATGGACAAAATATTCCGTTGAGCATTCGTTAACTCTCCACGAGTTGCTAAACATCAAAATGTTGATAAAATGGATTGTTTTCAGACACCAAGAGCACCCAATGGATATGTAACAGAGAAATATAACTTCTTTTACTGCGCGTAGAATTCACAGAGGATCAGTTTTGTAAGTAGTAAGGGTATTTAAAAGAATGAAACTTAACCTATTTTAGATTGGATAAGGAGAGATACCCCTTAAAAGCTTAAGATTTACATTTTCTGTGGATTTCGCTAACTGCTTGTTGGCGATTTTCAAGAACAATTGGACATTGGCAGGTCTTACAAATCGCATAGATAGAATATTCCGCTAGTCGTTTATTAATCCCGCTACAGGCTGCTAAACGTCAAAATTTTGATAAAATCGGCTGTTTTCGGGCAGCAAATGGGTATGTAATAGGTAAACATAACCTCTTTTATCAGACTCAGAATTCATGAGGGATAATGTGTGATAGAGTTAAGGGTATTCAAGGGGGCGTGGTGGCTCAGTGGTAGACTGTTGTACTTCTAACCTAGAGGTCCCGAGTCCGATCCCCGTCCGGGACGACTCACGTTGTGTCCTTGGGCAAGGCACTTTAGCCCGGTTGCCGACATGGGGACACGATGACGCCGTGTACTAAGGCATACTGCACGTCGATGGTACATATGTCTTCACCCTCTGTAACCCTGCTTGAGCGGAGCTTGAACAGAGTTAGAATGTTGAGGAGCTGACAGTTGCTCGTCGATGCTTGGTGGTTCTCTCCATGTACTCCGGCTTCCTCCACCTATAAAACTGTCACGGCCACGATTAGCCATTGTGCATAAGTATGTGACCTTAAACACCAATAAACAAATAAATAAATAAATAAATAAATAAATAAATAAATAAATAAATAAATAAATAAATAAGGGTATTCAAAAACCAAGCCTTAACCCTGTTTATAGGATTAAAGACAGACAGCCCATGCCGTGTACACTGCCTACATTACTTGTAAAATCGACACCCCCACTAAATCTACTTCGAGGTGCGGTGTCGGACCCGACCACCTGACGGTTCTGACCTCATTAGATAACACTCCTTCGTTGTATTATCAGCATGGATTTCCCCAAGAAGCAAAGACAAAAATACGTCTGTGGAAAATAATGGCAAATATTTTATTTAGTCTGTATTTTGTCCGTATAGAAAATGTCTCGCCCACATATACCTAAACATGATTCAATGATACAATTGGACATATTTCTCTCGTAAAACCTGAAAAAAGACTTGAATTATTTCATTTTAGGATTGCGCGTGTATATTCTTAGAAGATTCTCTATGTGTTATTAATATACAGCGTCAGTCTTTGATCTCGTTTGGGACGATCAGTGATTAACACCTTTTCGACAAGAGCCGTCGAAATTGAAAATAAAAAAAAATAATCAAATTTCACTAAAACCTTTTGCAGAATCGTGTTTTTCAGAAAACTCTTTCGCGATTGCATGTGTCGTTTTCAAAATTCCGATCAGTAATCACGAAATTATAAATATGTTGTTGTCAATAACAAAATTGAAAGCATGTCCGTCAAACTTGCATGAAGTCAGAACTCGACTCGGGTGAAATACTGCAGTGAAAGGATGAGAGTAATAAACGCTGATATCGCAGTAGGCTTCAAACTGGCCATGGAATGGTCCTAAAATCATGTTTATATTTGCAGCTTTACGGCAAATAGGTTTCCTGTTGTTTCTTGTTGAAGTGTTGTTTCCGTCAAGGCCAAGTACCATAGAAAATTTGGAACACCGAGCAGTGGGCCTGCCCCATGAACACCAGCCTGTTATTAAAATTAATTAGCGGGGACATCTGCATCCCCGCCTCCCTTCCTACTGTTTTTTTTTACCTAGGACACCTGCCCCCTATTGTTTCTTTTACCTAGGACACGTGCCCGCCCCCTGCTGTTTTTCACAAACTACACCTGCCCCCGTTTGTTTGCTAACGCGCCCCTCCCCATTGACCTTTCTATCTTTAGAAGCACCCGGGCCGACGGGGAGAGGGCGTGGTTGTGAGCATGGCTAGATTTCGCTGAAGGAAGGTACCCTCAAATCTGGGTCGAAAGTGGCGAAAATGACAAAAGGCTACTTCAACATAATATGGTAACGGTATAAACTTCAGACGATCTGGGCGATGTACAGACGAAAGATCATACCTTGGAGCCGGTTAGGTAATTTGGCACAAAAAACTCTGATTTTATGCTCAATCTCTGCTCTACAGTAGTCTACAATAGTGCCCAATTCCATTCCAAACTGATAGAGTCGGGACGAATAGTACTCTCACTTTCCACGCGATGCGTGGTGTTCTCCACGCAGTCTCGACACTTGCAAGAGATGCCAAAATGTCGGTCAGGGTGCGTAGAACAAGTTCTGAAAATTAGAAGTCGCTGCCTTCAGCGGTCTGGACACGGTTCGTGTTTGTGAGAAGTGCAATTTTAATGTCAAATTGGCAAATTTTCGTTAATCGTTTCCCGCCAAAACACCTACTCACCGCCGATTTATTTTCACTGCAACTTCTTCCGATTATCTAAGGTTTAAAGATAGTGTCAGGATACCCCCCCCCCTCGCCATTACAGCCCCCACCCCTCCCCCCCCACCCCTGCACTTCCTCACTTTGGCGGCGTTCTGGGTTGAAAGTCTCGAAAATGGCAAGAGGCTACATTAACGTACGGCAACGGTATAAACTACAAGTAGTAAGGACGATATTGAGACAAAAAATCATACAATGGAGCCGCTTAGGCAATGAGGCACCGAATTCTGGGACTTTATGCTCAATCGCAGCTCCACAGTCGTCTACAACACTGCCCATGTCCATTCTGAACTGATAGAGTCGGGACGAATAGTACTCTCTCATTCCAAGCGATGCGTGGTGTTTTCCAGGCGGCTCGGACGCTCCAAACAGATCTCAAAATGTCGACCAGGGTTCGTAGAACGAGTTCTGAAAATTTCAAGTCGCTGTCTCCAGCGATCTGGACACGGTTCGTGTATGTCAGAAGTGCTATTTTAATGTCCAATATGCAAATCTTCGTCAATCTTTTCCTGCCTGCCAGAAACCCAATCACCGCCAATTTCTTTTCACTTTAAACTTCTAACGATTCTCTTAGGTTTAAAGGTTGTGTTGGGATCCCTGGATGGCGGTCTTAAAGAAGCAACTTCCATTTACAGAGAGAGGGGGGGGGGGGGGGCTCTAAAGGAGTCTGCACCCATTCACGACGTCTTTTTTCGAACTGGCTTGAGAAGGAAGGACCAAATTCAAACAGTTACCTCATCTCTTCAAAACGCTATATCCCAACCAATTCTAGGCAGATTTCCATGAAATTTTCACTCGTTGTTCATGGATAGTTGTGGCATCACTTTCCATGAAGAGCGATACGAATTTCGCATTTCGTCACGTCGAATTCAAAAAGAGCGCATGCGCATGGATTTCTCTGAAAACATCTTATAGATTTTAAGTAAAAATGGCCATTCGCACTTTTTGGTTTGAAATTGCAAGTTGCATGAATACATATGCCTGTTAGCACATGTTAACCCTCTACAATCTGCCAGACATCAATATTTTGGATACATTTGAGATAAAATGGACCATTTTCAAATAGACAGAGCACTCAAAGGGTATGTGTCAAACAAACATAACTCCTTTTGTCGGTCATTAACTTGTGGGACGACGATATTGATATTAACCCACTCTACCATTAATGATGGTTTTTACCTAAACAATTTTTTTATAAAACTGAGTCATTTGAGACTACTATAACCACCTTTCTCATAACATCAATGAAAGAACTTCAGTGAGACAGTTAAAAACAATTCAATCAGACACTGTGGGGGCATCAAAAATCAAGGAATCTCATCGGGAAAAGCCATGATTCTCCAGAATCATAAAGTCTAGTTTTTTTTTTTTTGTTTTTTTTTTCCACACATTTTGTCCGTACGATTCAGAAGCCATTTTCGAACCGATTTTCACGAAATTTTGCACACGCATAGAGGGGCACAAAATCTAAAAATGTACCCAAGCGGAATTTTCGATTTAACCCTTATTTCATCAGAGTTGGCAAAAAACTGCCAAAATTGGGGTTTATCGGCACTTTCTCGAAACACGTCTTGCAGCTCTTTTTGTACATTCGTAGTTACTAGACCTGTCTGCGACACGCCTTTTGATACACACGACATATCAGGCGATGCATATGGTAACCCTCCACAGGCTGCCAAACATCGAAATTTTGATGAAATGGGCCGGTTTCAGGCCCCCACCGCACCCAAACAATACATGAGAGATAAACATAACTTCCTTTGTTGGGAGTGGAATTCACCGAGGATCATTTTTGTCAGTTATAAGGGTGTTCAAAAAACTAAGCGTTAACCTGCTTTGGGCTGGTTAAACAGCAATACCCCCATAAAGCTCAAAAATTTGTGTTTTCCGTGGATTTCTCTAAACGAGTCTTGTAGATTTTCAAGAAAAGTTTGTCACTCCCAGGCCTTCGTGTGACAATAGAAGTTGCATGGACAAAATACTGCGGTGAGCATTTGTTAACCCTCCACGGGCTGATAAAAGTCAAAAGTGTGATAAAATGGACTGTTTTTGGACGCCAACAGCACCCAATGGGTACGCCACAAAGATACGTGCCTTCTTTTCTCGAGCGCACAATCTATACGCAAACATTTTTGTAAGTAGTAAGGGTATTCAAAAGTCGAAGTCAAACCCATTTTGGACATGCTAAAGAGAGAGACCCCTTAAAATCTTTAAATTCCCATTTTCTGTGGATTTCTCTAAAACATCCTGTAGGTTTTCAAGAAAAATTGACTACTCGCAGGTCTTTGTGTGATATTACAAGTTGCATGGACAAAATATTCCGGTGAGCGTTTATTAACCCTCTAGAGACTGCCAAGCATCGTAATTTTGTTGAAATGGGCTGTATTCAGGCACGCACATCACCCAACGTGTACCTGAGAAATAAACATAATCTCCTTTGTTGGAAGTGGAATTCACCGAAGACCATTTTTGTAAGTAATAAGGGTATTCAAAAAACCAAGCGTTAACCCATTTTGTGGTTGTTAATAGTGATACCCATCAAAGGCTTAAAAATTTATGTTTTCCCTGGATTTCTTTACAAACATCTGGTAGGGTTTTCAAAAGAAAATGGCCATTCATAGGTCATGGTGTCACATTACCAGATGATTGGATAAAGTATTCCTCTAAGCATTTGTTAACCCTCCATGGGCTGCTAAATGTCAAAATTTTGAAAAAAATAGTCTGTTTTTGAACAACAACAACATCAAATGGGAATACAACAGAGGAACGTAACTTCGTTTACCGGACACAAAACTGACAGGGAAACGTTTTTGTAAGTAGTAAATGTATTCAAAGATCGAGGTCTTGACCCATTTTTGACTGGTTAAGGAGATATACCCCTTAAAAGCTTAAAATTCCAGTTTTATGTGGATTTCTTGATTTCTCAAAAAAAAAAAAATTTCAAGAGCAATTGACCATTCGCAGGCCTTCGAGTGACATTACAAGTTCCATGAACAAAATGTTTCGGTAAGCATTTGTTAACCCCCCAGAGGCTGCCAAGCATTGACATTCGGAGAAAATGGGCTGTTCTTGGGCAACCATAACACCAAATGTGTACCTACGAGATAAACATAACCTCCTTCATTGGAAGTGGAATTCACCGTCGATCATTTTTGTAAGTAATGAAGATATTCACAAAACCAAGCATTAACCCTGGTTAAAGAAAGATACCCCTCAAAAGGTTAAAAATTCATGTTATCTTAGGATTTCTTTAAAAACATCCCGCAGATTTTTAGGAAAAAATGGCCATTCTCATATCTTAGTGTGACATTACAAGATGCATGTACAAAATATTCCTGTAAGCATTTGTTAACCCTATGCAGGTTCTCATACATCAAAATGTTGATAAAATAGGCTGTGTTTGCGTACCCACAGCACCTGAAGTTGGGAGGAGAGATCAAAATAAGTGGAAGTAGAATTCACTGAGAATTATTTTTGGAAGTAATAAGAGTATTCCAAAAACAACACTTAACCCGTTTTGGGCTGGAAAAAACAATAATACCCATCAAAAGCTTAAAATTCCTGTTCTCCCTGGATTTCTCTGAAAACATCTTGTAGATTTTAAAGAAAAAATGGCCATTCACAGTTCTTGGTGTGACATTACAAGTTGCATGAATAAATATTCCTGTTGGGCACTTGTTGACCCTCTACAAGCTGCCAGACATCAATATTTTGGATACATTTGAGATAAAATGGACCATTTTTAAATTGACACAGCACTCAGTGAGTATGTGTCAAACAAACATAACTCCTTTTGTCGGTCATTGCCTTGTTGGACGACGATATTGACATTAACCCACTCCACCGTTAATGATGGTTTTTACCTAAACAATTTTTTATCAAACTGTGTCATTTGAGACTACTATCTTCACCTTTCTCATAACATCAATGAAGGAACTTCAGTGAGACAGTTAAAAACAATTCATCAGACACTGTGGGGTCATGAAAAATCATGGAATCTCATCGGGAAAAGCCATGATTCTCCAGAATCATAAAGTCTAGTTGATGTTTTAAGATCATATACTTATGCACAATGGCTAATAATGACCGTGACAGTTTTACGGGTGGAGGAAGCTGGAGTACCCGGAGAGAACCACCGAGCAACGATGAGCAGCTGCCAGCTCCCCACATCGTAACTCCGCACGGCAGCACAGGCAGGGTTAGACTGGTTGAAGACATGCGTACCATCAACTTGCAGTACGCCTTAGTACACAGTGTCATAGTGCCCCCATGTGGACAATCAGGGTTAAGTGCCTTGCCCAAGGACACAACGTGGGAGTCCAAAGTGATCGCCCAGATGGTCACCCATCCAATGATTAAGCGGGCTCGACATTGCTTAACTTCGGTGATCTGACGAGAACCGGTTACCGTAATGCCACCGCTCCCCCTAGCATCTAACTACAGAGGAATGAAGTTATTTAATTATTTATAATTCTGCTGTCCATGCCAGATGATTTTTTTCTGGTACTGGGATCCTACCACAGATATAATGCCCAGATTTCCAGTAATGCAAAACTAGGGAGTCCAAATACCAACCTAGGAAGTTAACTTGAACAAACTTGAGTGTCAGCTGTTCCCTCCCACCGGCAGTATGCTATATACCAAATGTGAAAGCATTCTGACTAATGGATCTGAAGAAGAGGAAATTTCCCCATATTGCACTAGGTTAAAATTCAGGCTCCCATAGGGAGCCCAAATATTAACTCAGGGACTTGATTTGAACAAACTTGAAACTGACCCACCTGGAGATGTTGTGTACCACATTCTAACTGGTAAATCTGAAAACGAATATTTTTAAAGAAATTTCCCCATATTGCACCAAGTTAAAATTTGGGCTCACATAGGAAGCCCAAATATGAACCCAGGGACTTGATTTGACAAATTCGAATGAGACCAGCCTAGAGATGTTGTATAAAAACATGAAAGGATTCTGACTGGTGCATCTGAAGATAAATATTTTTAAAGAAATTTCCCCATATTGCTCCAAGTTAAAAATTTGGGCTCCTGTAATGAGCCTAAATATGAACACACTTGTATCTGACACCTCCCCCCCCCCCCCCCCCCCACAAACACACACACACACTTCCCCCACTATAGATTCTGATAAGTGGTTCTGGAGAAAATGTTTCTTTAATTTCTGACCCACCTGCTGATGTTGTATACCAAATTCTAACTGGTAAATCTGAAGAAGAATATTTTTACAGAAATTTCCTCATATTGCACTAAGTTAAAATTTGGGCCCAAATATTAACTCAGGCACTTTATTTGAACAAAATCGCATATTAGATTTAGAATATTGTTCACCTCAACGTCAATAGCAACGTTGTCATCCATCTGACCTGTAAAGCATGAACCGAGACTGGTCAGAGAATAACACATGTCTCCAGTGGGCCAAGTGGTGCATGTGCCTGCACCCATTGCAATGTGACCTGTTGCCTGGCTGTAAGTTGCGGACCAACGTAGGAACATCATGGCCTTAAGTTGAACTTCCGCAACTGATTCTTAACTGTTCTTGGACACACTCGGCAACCATAAGTGCCTACAACCTGACTCCGGCACAGTCTGAAATCAGTTAAGGAGGTGTGAGAGACATATGCCCCTTTCCTGACGTGGTGACGTGACACACAGACATCCACTCCTGGGACGGTCAGGTAATCTTCTTGTGGTTCTGAGATGCCCAACTAAACAAGCTATCAATGACTCATGGACCCCAAATTACTGGGCGACGAGATGTTGAGATTGGCCTTGCATAATTAGAGCAAAAGCCCTAACCCTATTAACTTTGGACATTCGTCGCATTTTGCTTTTCAATCGAGTTGAAATAAGATGTTGCGCAATCGATGTGTACTGTTAAAAACTTCAATTTGGTACGGTTTTCAAGCCCACAGCATGTGGGAGTGCCCCAGATGCACGCTTTGTCAAAAAATTTGTTGAAGGCATGCAGCGTCGCATGTGGTCATGGTTGAGTGAATTTTAACCAAAGATTCTCTAGACAGTACACTGAGGTAGCTATGTGTCAAATTTTAATACATTTGGTCTACAGATAAAATGAAAGTGTCAATGACACTGTATCTCAACTTGTCAAGACATGTACATGTATAGTATGTGACACAGCAATGACAAACATCTAGGTAATGACCTGATAACAAAGGTACATATAAAGTATTGTAACTGTCTGTACATAAATACTGACCGTAGCCTTAACAAATGTATAGGTAAAGTATTGTAAAGGTGGGTGACAGTCAGATGCTAAAGTAGAAAAGAAATCTTTGAGTCCCAGAGTGGGTCTGACTGAACCCCAAAATATTTGTTCTCATAGCACAGTGATAACAAAGGCACCCCAAAACACACTCATTCCTGTCCCTAGGTGAAAACAAAGGTACCCAAGAAGTTTCGTGAAGATCAGTTCATAAATACGAGCTGTATAGAAGTTGTGACAAAAAACAGATGGGACCTAATTTTGGTAAAAAATGACCACTGGCAGCCATCTTGAATTTTGGACCGCACTTAGAAACACTCGTTCTTGTCCCAAGGTGATAACAAAGGTACCCAAGAAGTTTCATGAAGATCAGTTCATAAATACAGCCTCTAGCCCGAGTGTATAAGTAGCACTAAATATATCAAAATTCATCTAATTTGCATAATTTCTGCACGAGAAAAAAACCCGTACTGTATGTGATGTACTCCATTTTACTGAACATTCATACAAAAATTTATTCAAATCAGAACTTTCATACAGAAGTTCTGTACAAAAGACTGATTGATTGCATTAATTTTGGTAAAAAATGACTGCTGGTGGCCATCTTGAATTTCGGACCACACCCAAAAACACTTGTTCTCATCCCACGGTGATAACAAAGGTACCCAAGAAGTTTCGTAAAGATCGGTTCATAAATACGGCCTATAGCCTGAGCCATATAGAAGTTGTGTACAAAAAACTGATTAGACCTAATTTCGGTACAAAATGGCCACTGGCAGCCATCTTGAATTTTGGACCGCACTCAGAAACACTCGTTCTCATCCCAAGGTGATAACAGAGGTACCCAAGAAGTTTTGTGAAGATCGGTTGATAAATACAGCCTCTAGCCCGAGCTGTATTGACATGTGTACTTACTGTGTGTAAGTAGCACTGAAAAATTCAAAGTTCATCTAATTTGCATAATTTCTGCAAGAGAAAAAACCTGTATTATATGTGATGTATCCCATGGTACTAAACATTCACACAGAAATTTTTTCAAATCAGCGTTTTCATATGGAAGTTCTGTGCAAAAATCTGATTGCACCTAATTTTGTACAAAATGGCTGCCATCGGCCATCTTGAATTTTGGACCGCACCCAAAAACACTCGTTTCTGTCCCACGGTGATACCAAAGGTACCCAAGAAGTTTCGTAAAGATCGGTTTATAAATACGGCCTCTAGCCCAAGCCATATTGGCATTTGCACTTACAGTGCTGAAAGTAACACTAAATACATCAAAGTTAGTCTAATTTGCATAATTGACTTACGAGAAAAAAAACTGTATTATATGTGATGTATGTGTATTTATTGTGTGTAAGTAGCACTGAAAAATTCAAAGTTCATCTAATTTGCATAATTTCTGCATGAGAAAAAACCCGTATTATATGTGATGTATCCCATGGTACTAAACATTCATACAAAAAATTATTCAAATCAGCACTTTCATATGGAGGTTCTACGTAAAAATCTGATTGCACTTAAGTCTGTACAAAATGGCCACCAGTGGCAAACTTGAAGTTCGGATCAGACCGAAAAAGGCTCGTTCTCGTCCCACGGTCATAACAAAGGTACCCAAGAAGTTTCGTAAAGATCGGTTCATAAATACAGCCTCTAGCCCGAGCCGTATTGAATTGTTGACGGACAGACGGACGACAGACGGACGACTGGCCATGGCATAAGCTCAAATTTGACGGACAGACGGACAGACGGATGACTGGCCATGGCATAAGCTCAAATTTGGCTTCGCCAAAGTTGAGCTAAAAATTATATTACCAAAACTGAACTGGCGTTTCTTTTTTCCGTCAGTATAATAGTATATATACACTTACTACAGTAGTGTTGGGTCTTAATAAGTACATTAGTGAAAAGGGGAGGAAGGTTAATGATTGCAACTACCAAACCATCCATCCAGACACATCAATGAGGGGCCAAGGTGCCATTCCATGATCAACCAACTTGCTTTTCCCTCTTTATCTAACTGAAAAAACTTATCCACTTTTTGCCACAAAAAAAAATAGCTTACGGAACATCATTGCATGAAACGAGCTCATTGACAGCATTCCAATGAAGGGTCATAAGCTATGTTTTAGAGACAAATGAAAGTGTCAATGACATTGTAGCTTAACTTATGTGTTGTGTTTGATGAAAAGGATAATGTTCAATGTTTATGAAAGGATTATGAAATAAGACAAGAATTGTGATAATTGGGAATATGTTGGGAATATGTTCATTTCTTTTCCCTGTATGCTATGTTTTTGATAAAAAATAATATGAGGTGTACACTGTACTAAAGAGCTGAGGGGTGGGTTAATATGACCTCACAGTTAATGTATGTGGCTCTCACAGTTAACGTATATCATTTTACCAAGTTACAGTGAAATTATTCCAAAACGAGTCATCCTATCAAGTTACATTGAAATCCCTTCATAATATGGCCTGTAGACTGTGCTAAAGGTTTTCGGGCTTTGGGCCCCTGGAGCCATCAGTTTCCCAATTGCGTCCAAAGGGGACATTCTCATCTAGACATTATATGAAGTCAACCTACCAAGTTACAATGAAATCCCTTTATAAATATGACCTGTAGACTGTGCTAAAGGATTTGAGCTTTGGGCTTGGGCAGCCATCATGGTCGCAACCAAAAGGGGACATTCTCATCTGGGCATCATCTGGAGTGATCCTATGAAGTAACAATGAAATCCTTTCATAAATATGACCTGTAGACTGTACTCAAGGTTTTCGGGCTTCGGGCCCCTGAAGCTGTCACAGTTGATCAATCACGACCAAAAAAGGATGTCATCATCTAGGCATTATATGGAGTCAAACTAACAGGTTACAATGAAATCCTTCCATAAATATGACCTATAGACTATGCTAAAGGTTTTGGGGTTTTGGGCTCGGGCAGCCATCAAGGCTGAATGATCGTGACCAAAAGGGGACGTGCTCATCTAACATTATTTGGAGTCATCCTACCAAGGTACAATGAAATCCCTTCATAAATATCACCTGTAGACTGTGCTAAAGGTTTTTGGCCCCTGTAGCCGTCAGGCCCCTGTAGCCGTCACAGTTGTCTGATGGTGTCCAAAAGGGGCTGTTCTCATCTAGACATTATATGAAGTCAACCTACCAAGTTACAATGAAATCCCTTCATAAATATGAACTGAAGACTGTGCTAAAGGTTTTTGGGCTTTGGGCTCGGGCAGCCATCATGGTTGAATGATTGCAAACAAAAGGGGACACTCTCATCTGGGCATCATCTGGAGTGATCCTACGAAGTTACAATGAAATCCCTTCATAAAAATGACCTGTAGACTATGCTCAAGATTTTTGGGCTTCGGGCACCTGTAGCCATCACGGTTGACCAATCATGACCAAAAGGGATGTCATCATCTAGGCATTATATGGAGTCAACCTAACAAGTTACAATGAAATCCTTCCATAAATATGACCTATAGACTGTGCTAAAGGTTTTTGGGCTCGGGCAGCCATCAAGGCTAAATGATCGTGACCAAAAGGGGACGTTCTCATCTAGACATTATTTGGAGTCATCCTATCAAGCTACAATGAAATCTAAAGGTTTTCGGCTTCAGGCCCCTGTAGCTGTCACAGTTGCCCAATCGTGTCCAAAAGGGGACGTTCTCATACAGACATTATATAAAGTCAAACCTACCAAGTTACAATGAAATCCCATTGATAAATATGACCTGTAGACTGTGTTAAAGGTACTCGGGCTTCGGGCTCGGGCAGCCATAATGGTCGCAACCAAAAGGGGACAGTCTCATCTGGGCATCATCTGGAGTGATCCTACGAAGTTACAATGAAATCCCTTCATAAATATGACCTGTAGACTGTGCTCAAGATTTTCGGGCTTCGGGCACCTGTATTATTATTATTATTATTATTATTTATTGGTGTTTAAGGTCACATATTTATGCACAATGGCTAATCGTGACAGTTTTACGGGTGGAGGAAGCCGGAGTACCCGGAGAGAACCACCGAGCAACAACGAGCAGCTGTCAGCTCCCCAACATCGTAACTCTGAACTCTGCACCGCAGCACAGGCAGGGTTAGATTGGTTGAAGACATGCGCACCATCGACGTGCAGTACGCCTCAGTACACAGCGTCATCGTGCCCCCATGTAGGCAATCGGGGTGAAGTGTCTTGCCCAAGGACACAACGCGGTTGCCGCAGGTGGGATTCGAACCGAGGACCTCTCGGCTTGCAGCCTGCACCTCTACCAACTGAGCCACCGCGCCCCCTCGGGCACCTGTAGCCATCACAGTTGACCAATCATGACCAAAAGGAGGTGTCATCATCTAGGCATTATATGGATTCAACCTAACAAGTTACAATGAAATCCTTCCATAAATACGACCTGTAGAATAAACTAAAGGTCTTTGGGCTCGGGCAGCCATAAAGGCTGAATGATCATGACCAAAAGGGGATGTTCTCATCTAGACATTATTTGGAGTCATCCTACCAAGCTACAATGAAATCCCTTCATAATTTGACCTGCAGAATGTTCTAAAGGTTTTCGGGCTTCGGGCCCCTGTAGCCGACACAGTTGCCCAATCGTGTCCAAAAGGGGACGTTCTCATCTAGACATTATATGAAGTCAACCTACCCAGTTACAATGAAATCCCTTCATAAATATGACCTGTAAAAGGTTTTAGGGCTTCGGGCTCGGACAGCCATCATGGTTGAATGATCGCAACCAAAGGCGACAATCTCATCTGGACATCATCGGGAGTGATCCTACGAAGTTACACTGAAATCCCTTTATAAATATGACCTGTACACTGTGCTCAAGGTTTTCGGGCTTCGGGTACCTGTAGCCATCACAGATGACCAATCACGACCAAAAGGGGATGTCATCATCTAGGCATTATATGGAGTCAACACAACAGGTTACAATGAAATCCATCCATAAATATAACCTTTTGTCTATGCTAAAGGTTTTTGGGCTCAGGCACTCATTAAGGCTGATTGTTCGCGATCAAAATGGGACATTCTCATCTAGACATTATTTGGAGTCATCCTACCAAGGTACAATGAAATCCCTTCATAAAAATGACCTGTAGACTGTGCTAAAGGTTTTCAGGCTTTGGGCCCCTGTAGCCATCACAGTTGCCCAATCAGGACCAAAAGGTGACTTTCTCATCTAGACATTGTATGAAGTCAACCCACCAAGTTACAAAGAAATTTCTCAATAAATATGACCTGTAGACTGAGCTAAAGGTTTTCGGGTTTTGGGCTCGGGCAGTCGTCATGGTTGGCAGATCATGTCCAAATGGGGAAATTCTCATCTAGACATCATAAGGAGTCATCCTACCAAGTTTCAATGAAATCCCTCCATATTAAACTTGACCTGCAGACTGTGCTAAAAGTTTTTGGGTTTCGGGCTTGGGCAGCCATCACGGTTGATAGATCATGCCCAGAAGGGGACATTCTCATCTAGGCATTATACAGAGGCATCCTACCAAGTTACAATGAAATCCCTTCATAAATATGACCTGTAGACTGTGCTAATGGTTTTTGGGTTTTGGGCTCGGGCAGCCATACTGGTTGCCCGATCGTGACCAAAAGGGGACGTTCTGATCTAGACATGACCCCAAACCTGCATATGAAATTTCGTGACGATCAGACAAGAACTGCAGGGTGTAGCCCGTGCTAAAGGAAAATGTGAACAGACTCACAGACTAACAGACTCACAGACTAACAGACTTCCGCACGCGTGATGGCAATAGCTTATCTTGACTATGTCAAGTTAAGCTAAAAATGAAATTTGTTAGTTATTCAAGAAATTTGTCATGTAGAACGTGAAGAAGTTCAATGGGTATGTAAAAAGTCGCTTACCTCACTATCAGACCTCATGTTAATATCTATTCTTGCACCATGGGAAATGAGCAAATCAACCATTTTCTCATCATTGTTCAATAAGGCATAATATAATGGAGTAGCACATCTATCACCCTGCAAAAAATTAAAATCACTGTTCAACTCTTAAGTCCTCAGATTAATTTAATGTTAATAATTACCGTATACACATGTACACATCTTCAGATGACTTGACAATGTTTCTACATCAGTGTTGGCTGTCTGTGCAGGCAGTCAACAATGATGTAGAAACACTGTCAAAACAAATGCAGCCTACCAGTGGTGTTCTTAACTCTTCACCCAATGCAGATGATATCAAAATTTATTATTTTAAATATCATTTTGTAAATTTTTTCAAAAAATTTCAACAAAACCATATCATGTGACCCCTCATTAGAACAAGCTTGATGAGTTAATTCCAAAGAGGGGTCACATGTTATGGTTTTGTTGAAATTTTTTGAAATATAGTATTTTTTCAGCTGCTGACTTTACATATTACATGGGGAGATATGGCCAATCTGTTGGGTAAAGGGTTATGAAAGAATGAGTTCCTGTGTGGTACCATCCAAAAGAATTTTGACTTGTTGACAGAGAATTTGTCAGATCTATTTGTATTTTGTCGTGATGTTTAGTAATAGTAGCCCCATAGCACTGTACAGGGAGGGACAGAAAAATTCTGTGAGAATCAAAATAACATATTGTCTATACCACAATAGCTCTGCATATTCAAATACATTCCAATACAGACAATGGGACATTTTCTAGAAACACCATGCATGGAATCTGGATCATGCGTAAGAGCAACCTGTAAGAATGTGCCTGATTGGACGTTATACATCTGAGTGACATCAAGACACGAATGAAGTACTTTGACACAAAACTGGGTCACGAAAATAAAGTTATCAAACAGCTGAAGGTGATATTTTTCTCTAAAAATATCAGCTTCATTAATTTAATTCAAGTTTAATTGTGGTATAAATACAGAAAACAGCTCGAGTAGAGTACAGAGATCAATACAACTTGGTGGAGTCTTCACTGTATTTCATGTGTGCCTTCGAGTTGTTGATTCCAGTCCCTTGTACTTCACTCGTGTTGTGTTTTGCCTAATTCTATTCAACTGTTCAGAAATACATTTGCAAGAATTTTCCATTTCTCGTGAAATTCTGCCCCCACTGTAGGAATGAAGTATTACTAATCCTCCTTACCAATCTGCCATGTCATCCTATTGAATGACAGATTTTCCATTCCTAATCCTCCTTACCAATCTGCCGTGTCATCTTATCCAATGACAGATTTTCCATTACACAAAAATTTCAGCAAACTGAGTTGAACCCTTTACCTAATATGAAAAGCACACGACACTTGCAAAATTAATGAATAACTGTTTTTTTTATTTTTTGCATCAAAAACATAGCTTATGACCCCTCATTGGAACGAGTTCAACAACCTTCTCCCAAGCAGGGGGTCAAAAGCTATGTTTTTGAGGCAAAAAATGAAAAAAATAATGAAAATTAAATGGCATTTTTTGTGAATAGCACTAGGCCGGTTTTGGCCATTACGTTGGGTAAAGGGTTAAAGAGTTAGCTCTCACCATTGTAACTAAATGAAAACCCTGTGGGAACCCCACAAAAACTTCTCATGTTCCTCACTTCTGATTTCTTTACCTGACTCATGTAATAACTTCTCTTAACCCTTAAGGGCCTGAACAACAGTCTTGAATTCACACCTGACCACAGCCTGTACATATCCAGTGGCTTAGCAGTGGTTTCTAGTTATGTCTTAAGATTTGACAAGAAACCACTGCCTAGGTAATTTGTCTATTGTTGGCAGGATTTCCTCATGAGGGCACCTGTTCTGAGGTCATATATCTCGGAAATAGGCCTTTTAGGGTTAACCCTTTACCCAACGCAGACGATATCAAAATTTATTACTTGAAACATAATTTTTAAAAAAAAATTCAACAAAACCATATCATGTGACCCCCTCATTGGAACGAGCTCAATGAGCTCGTTCCAATGAGGGGTCACATGATATGGTTTTGTTGAAATATTTTGAAAAATTTAATTTTTTCAACTGCTCAATTTGCATCTCACGCAGGCGATTCGTTAGGTAAAGGGTTAAAACATGTTTCCTACTTATACTCATTTTAAATTTTGTGCACAAATTAATTGGGGGTTCGTGAGAAGAAGATTTTTAAAGAATACTCCTCACATTTCACCCAAGTAATAATTTAGGCTCCAATAGGGAGTAGAAATATTAATCAAGAGACTTGATTCGACCAAACTTGAATCTGCCTCCATAAGGATGCTGTATACCATATATCATCTACAGTGCACCCTGATACAACCAATGGTAATTTTTTTTACCACTCCCTTCTACTGATCCTAAGGATGCTTCATACTAAATAACAGTTTGTGTTGTTTGGGAAATATGAGCACTTGAAAATATTTTGATTTTTAGCTCCTGGGTTTCCCACAGGGATGCATTAACATTTTTTTTTGCATGGATCAAGTACTTATAACTCACTAATTCCACATATCAAATTTGGTTCAAATCAGCTCATTGGTTCAGAAAAGTGAAACTTTAGGCTGGGGGGGGGGGGGGGGGGTGGCTAAACATCTAGCTACTCAAATTACAAAGGCAAATATTGCTCTACCAACTTCATTTGAACAAGCTTGATTCTTTACCTCAAAAGAAAGCTCAGTACAAATATCAAATCACTGAACCCATCAGTTCATGTGCAGAATATTTTTTTAAAAATTTGGAAGTATTTTCTCCCATTCCCTCCCTATGTGGCTGTTAAAGTTTGATTGGAACAAAATCAAAATGCAATGTTAGAACAAACAAGCAAAAAAGAATACCTATTCCATTTCTATGAACTAGAAAATGGTATGGATAAGTTACATCATGAAGTTACACAAGGCAGTTTTAACTCTTTATCTAAAACATCTAAAAGTGAACACTTTCCAAATTTCTTCTGGAATAATTTTAAAAAATTATTTTCCTCTCGTAACTTAGCTTATGACCCCTCACAAGAATTACCCTGTTCCAATGAGTAATAATAGGTATGTTTCCAGAGGCAAAATATTAAAACAAAAATCTAAAACATCTAAAAGTGAACACTTTCCAAATTTCTTCTAGAATAATTTTAAAAAATTATTTTCCTCTCGTAACTTAGCTTATGACCCCTCACAAGAATTACCCTGTTCCAATGAGTAATAATAGGTATGTTTCCAGAGGCAAAATATTAAAACAAAAATTAAAATATGAACGGCAATACCAGATATATCCATTACATTAGATAAAGGGTTTACTCTTAACACACTGAGTATTTTATTAAATATTTTTTATCACATCTTGTCATGGCTGCTGTGAAGCAGCCATGGCTAGATTTGTTGAAAAATTCATATAAATTTAACACGAGAGGAAAATGATACTTGCAAACAAAATTCTTTAATAACATGGCTAATGACTCTCATTGGAAAGAGCTCAATGAGCACTTTCCAACAAGGGGTCATAAGCTATATTTTTGAAACAAAAAATGAAAAACATAAAAACTGAATGATGAATTTTGTGAACAGCAATGACTGGTTTTGGCTGTTACGTTAGGTAAATAGTTAACTCAAAAAATCATGGGTCAAAACAAATATTCCAATACACAAGGGAAATTTGGATGAAAGTGCTCATATCACACTTACTTCACAGGCAACTAGTCTTTGTCCTGGGCAGGAATATCTGCCAGCAGCATGCAAGAAGTTGAATCCCATTAGTGTTTGTAGAGTGTCGATTTTCTGACTTTTACTGGAGACTGTAGGGCTGCAAGATATTCAAAACAGAATACCAGAATCGGTATTCAAAAAAATCGCGACATCGACGCCGTAGCTGCGATGGGTGGTGCAATCTCACAAAATTCTAAGTCCATCAAGGGCCATAACTCCAAGAAAAATATTTGAAACAACACATGCATTGAACAGTGGCTAGACATCAATAAGATACACTTACATGCCAAATATAAAGTCATTCCATCAAGTATTTCAAAAGTTATTGAGTTTTGAAACTCGTTGGTCACAGACAGACCGACAGACAGACCGACCGACCGACAGACCAACAGACAGACAGACCGACATTGCCACTTACTGAGCTACTAGTCGCAGCTAAAAATACCGCAGTATACTGGTATATCGAAAAACTGTTCAGATATCTGAACATGAGGTATCACAGTCGAAACGAATCAGCATGCCTTGATGATGCGGTTCGAAAAACCTTTACACAACGCAGACAATATCAAAATTTATTATTTTAAATCAAATTTGTGCAAAAATTTCTACAAAACAATATCATGTGACCTTCACTGGAATGAGCTCATTGAGCCTGTTCCAATGAGGGGGTCACATGATATAGTTTTGTTGAAATTTTTGAAAATTATTTTTTTAACTGAATTTGTATATAATGTGGGCACATGCTGACGATTCCTTGGGTAGAGCGATAATATTATTCATTCTGAGCTACAGTTAAAAAACTCAAGACATCTTGAAAATTAAATTTTGGGTAAATAAATAATGACGATAAACCAATATTTTTGTAATTACACCGGTATTCAATCAATATTGGTTTGAATACCGGTATATATTGGTTTATTGAAATACCGTGCAGCCCTAGGAGACTGCACATGAAATGTGGAACTTTTGAGAGCAGTTCCTGTGATAATAATTTTAATCATAATACTGACCATATTTCTGAAGTTTATGTTGAACTTCTTGCCACAAGACAAGGCTTTCTGCACCACTTTTATATTCCCACCCAAAACACCATGTGCAATATCCTGGAATAATAAACAAATAACCAATAAAAAATATTTTTATTATTTTTTCAGATATAATGAACCAATCAGAGGCATTTTCTGAAGTCTATGAATATTATGAACAAAATGTTGCAAAGAACCTAACATAACTGGTAGCATTTAGTTTTTTTGTTAATCCAAGTTCCTCAAATATGAACTGTATACTTCCACTTACATGACTGTTAAAGAGGTTTAGTCTAAAAAAAAAATACAAAGCATAAAACTACATTTTCGATTTAAAGAAATCAAGAGATTCATCTATTTCGCTTAAATCTTTGGGCATTGACAAAATCATACAGCAAACCATTCATAAATGATAGAAAACTAATAACTTCTCTGACAGTACCTTTGTGTTATTCAGGCCAACATAAAAAGGTGTAGGGTTAATTCCAAAGTCAGGGTTACAATAGCAAAGTGTTTAAGAGATGGTACCTGCACACATTTATAGAAAGTGCTTCAGAAAATGATTAATCAAATTTGCAAAAGCGAGCTTCTCTTCAGAAACTGACTACCATCTTATGGCAACCAGGACAGGAATTGTGGTAAACATAACAAGAAAGCTTATAACAGCAAATATTTTCAACAGATTATCCCACAAATAGATATGTACAGTTTTTTCAGATTTTGCAGTTTGGTCTGGCAAGAAACAATGAAAGTGTCAATGACACTGTAGCTTAACTTGTGTGTTGTGTTTGATGAAAAGGATAATGTTCAATGTTTATGAAAGGATTATGAAATAAGACAAGAATTGTGATAATTGGGAATATGTTCATTTCTGTTCCCTGTGTGCTATGTTTATGATAAAAATAATATGAGGTGTACACTGTACTAAAGAGCTGAGGGGTGGGTTAATATGACCTCACAGTTAATGTATGTGGCCCTCACAGTTAACGTATATCAACAAAAGTTACCAAGTTACAGTGAAATTATTCCAAAACGAGTCATCCTATCAAGTTACATTAAAATCCCCTCATAAATATGGCCTGTAGACTGTGCTAAAGGTTTTCGGGCTTCGGGCTCCTGTAGCCGTCAGTTTCCCAATTGCGTCCAAAGGGGACGTTCTCATCTAGACATTATATGAAGTCAATCTACCAAGTTACAATGAAATCCCTTAATAAATATGACCTGTAGACTGTGCTAAAGGTTTTTGGGCTTTGGGCTCTGGCAGCCATCATGGTTGAATGATCGCAAACAAAAGGGGACATTCTCATCTGGACACTATTTGGAGTCATCCTACCAAGCTACAATGAAATCCCTTCATAATTATGACCTGTAGACTGTTCTAAAGGTTTTCGGGCTTTGGGCCCCTGAAGCCGTCACAGTTGCCCAATCGTGTCCAAAAGGGGACGTTCTAACTAGACATTATATGAAGTCAACCTACCAAGTTACAATGAAATCCCTTCATAAATATGACCTGTAGACTCTGCTAAAGGTTTTTGGGCTTCGGGCTCGGGCAGCCATCATGGTTGAATTATCGCAACCAAAGGGGACAATATCATCTGGAGTGATCCTGTGAAGTTACAATGAAATCCCTTCATAAATATAACCTGTAGACTGTACTCAAGGTTTTCGGACTTCGGGCACCTGTAGCCATCACAGCTGACCAATCATGACCAAAAGGGGATGTCATCATCTAGGCATTATATGGAGTCAACCTAATAGGTTACAATGAAATCCTTCCATAAATATGACCTTTTACCTATACTAAAGGTTTTTTGGGCTCTGGCACCCATCAAGGCTGAATGATCGCGATCAAAATGGGATGTTCTCATCTAGACATTATTTGGAGTCATCCTACCAAGTTACAATGAAATCCCCTCATAAATATGACCTGAAGACTGTGCTAAAGGTTTTCGGGCTTCGGGCACCTTTAGCCATCACAGTAGCCCAATCATGTCCAAAAGGGGATGTTCTCATCTAGACATTATATGAAGTTAACCTACCAACTTACAATGAAATCACTTCATAAATATGATCTGTAGACTGTGCTAAAGGTTTTCGGGCTTTGGGCTCGGGCAGCCATCATGGCTGAATGATCGCAACCATAGGGGACAATCTCATCTGGGCATCATCTGGAGTGATCCTAAGAAGTTACAATGAAATCCCTTCATAAATATGACCTGTAGACTGTGCTCAAGGTTTTCGGGCTTCGGGCACTAGTAGCCATCACAGCTGACCAATCACGCCCAAAAGGGGATGACATCATCTAGGCATTATATGGAGTCAACCTAACAGGTTACAATGAAATCCTTCCATAAATATAACCTTTTGCCTATGCTAAAGGTTTTTGGGCTCGGGCACCCATCAAGGCTGCATGATCGCGATCAAAATGGGACGTTCTCATCTAGACATTATTTGGAGCCATCCTACCAAGTTACAATGAAATCCCTTCATAAATATAACCTATAGACTGTGCTAAAGGTTTTTGGGCTTTGGGCCCCTGTAGCCGTCACAGTTGCCCAATCATGCCCAAAAGGTGAGGTTTCTCATCTAGACATTGTATGACGTCAACCCACCAAGTTACAATGAAATTTCTCAATAAATATGACCTGTAGACTGTGGTAAAGGTTTTCGGGTTTTGGGCTCGGGCAGTCGTCACGGTTGGCAGATCATGCCCAAATGGGGAAATTCTCATCTAGACATCATAAGGAGTCATCCTACCAAGTTACAATGAAATCCCTCCACATTAAACATGACCTGCAGACTGTGCTAAAAGTTTTGGGGTTTCGGGCTTGGGCAGCCATCACGGTTGATAGATCATGCCCAAAAGGGGACGTTCTCATCTAGGCATTATACAGAGGCATCCTACCAAGTTACAATGAAATCCCTTCATAAATACGACCTGTAGACTGTGCTAATGGTTTTCGGGTTTTGGGCTCGGGCAGCCATACCGGTTGCCTGATCACGACCAAAAGGGGACGTTCTCATCTAGACATGACCCCAAACCTGCATATGAAATTTCGTGACGTTCAGACAAGAACTGCGGGGTGTAGCCCGTGCTACAGGAAAATGTGAACAGACGTCACAGACTCACAGACTAACAGACTCACAGACTCACAGACTAACAGACTCACAGACTAACAGACTCACAGACTAACAGACTCACAGACTTCCGCACGCGTGACTATGTCAAGTTAAGCTAAAAATTTTGTGAAAAATTACCTCTGTTTGATAGTACGCTTGTTTTACCTACCATAAGAGCTCAGGGTTAAACTCCTAATAACATATATCAGAAAAGATGTTCTACCTGGTTTGTGGAACCCAGCTGCACAAAGAATTTGAACCTCTCCCTTTTCACAATGAAGAAAATTTTTACTTAAGCTTACAATTTCTCAAAAACGAGCCATTTTTTTTTTGACAGTGCAACTATTAAAGCTACCATGACAGCCCAGAGTTAAACTTTTCCTTATAACATATAACAGCAAAATCGTTTCACTTACATTACTTTAGAGTTTCTTGCAGTTCGATAGTATAGCAAGAAACTATTGTCTTGATAGTGCTTAGAAAATGATACAGAGAGGGTTATTTGAACAAGGTCACATGGTTATTGATGTGTTCAGTCAAGGGGAAATGAGTCGAAAGTTAATTATTTTCTTGCGAGCACCGCTAATGACAGACCACTTTCCTTTATGTGTTTAGTTTTCGTGCAAGATGGACATGCAAGAAGTGAAACAATGTGTTGCACAATCCGTGGCGTCTATAATGCCCAATAAACAAAATGAGTTATTAGCTGGTCTTGATTGAGTTATTTCCACAAAATTTGCATCTTTTGAACAACAAATGAGAGAGACACAGATTACAGGTCACGTATTCAAAAGGAAAAGTTGTGAAGAACAAAATAAGTTTAACGCTTGTGTGAAAGGCAAATTAAACGACATCGACAATTGTTTAGTGTCAGGAAGCGAAGAGAACTTGAAGAAAGACAAACTTAAGGTCACTGAAGGTAAAGATTTGATAAATCATCAACAAAAATGATAAAAATGGCAGATTCCTCGGAGCTTGGTTGGAAAGTAGTGATGGAATACAAGGCCAACCCTCTGGCCAGCGATTCTGAGGATGAAAAGAAAATTTACAGAGCTGAAGCTAGAAAGGAACGAAAGAGTAGAAAAGAAAAAAATGAAGAAGTCGCAAGCAAAGAGAGAACCATACAAAATGTACATAATTTCTGTATGGAGCCATGCAGTCAACAAACACGCCTAGCCAAACAACAATTATTCCACAGAAAACATTAACAAAACCCGGTTTGTGTTGGGGAAGCGGCCTTCCAGGGAACTGGAAAGCTGAATGTGAAACATTTAAGAAAGCACAACTTAACATAAGATAAGTATCTTTGATATAATTTCTGTAGAGACTACGGGTGATAACATGAAAGAGAAAGGTCTAGTAGACGACATATTTACCGATACATTCTGTTTTTCACGGGCAAATAACTCACTAGATAGTAAGTTACATGATTCAGACTCAAATTATGATAGCTGGGCAAACATCACAGACAACGGACATATTTTAAGTGTGATAAAGCACAGCTATAAGTTGCCATTCAGTAAAGACATACCACCCCCTTTCAAGGAGAATAATAACAAATCAGCAAGGATGAATTCAAGTTTTGTTGAAACCGAAATACATAATTTGTTGAAAACAGGCTGCATATCCAGGTAGCAGAAAGGCCATATTTGGTAAACCCCCTGACCGTTTCTACAAACACAAATGGTAAACAAAGGCTGGTTTTAGATTGCAAAAACATCAATTCATATTTAATAAAATTCAAATTTAAGTATGAGGACACAGGCATAGCTAGACAAATTTTTGAAAGAGGCTCTTTTTTATTCACTTTCGATTTGAAAGGGGCATATCATCACTTGGATATTTTTGATGATCACAAGACATATCTAGTTTTCATTGGTTACACGACACTGAAACAAGGTATTATGTTTTTAAAGTTCTCCCATTTGGCATAAGCACGGCAGGATATATTTTTACAAAAGTAGTTAGAGTTTTGGTACAGTTATGGAGGTCCAAAGGTCACAAGATTATTATGTTCTTGGATGACGGTATGGGTGGCCATACCAACAAAGATTCTGCATTAGAGTTAAGTACAAATATAAAAGTAAGTTTAGAAGATTTTGGTTTTTTGCGGCTGGCAAAAAATGTTCATGGGAACCGTCAATGACAACAGTATGGTTGGGTCACAAGTGGAAAATGGACGTGGGAAAATTGTTCATTACCGAACAAAGAAATGATTCTACAGAAAAGTCCATAGATTCTTTACAAAGGCAACTCGAAAACAAAAACATTCCTTTAATTGGTGTCAAAGTTTTGGCTTCTATCATTGGAAAGATTATTTCTACTAAAACAGTCATAGGAAACTTAGTGCAACTCCAAACTGTACAGTTATACAAATGCATTTTATCAAGGGCTAGTTGGAAAGCTCCCATATTGTTGACTTCGGAAGCCATCAGTGAACTGGTATTTTGGAGGTCAACAATACGAAGTATTAGCGACAAGGGTCAGCAGCTAATGATAAATACAGATGCAGAATTAGTTTTATTTTCTGACGCGAGTGCGTCCGGCTATGGAGGTTTTCTAGCCATATCAGAGTCCAAGTTTTCACATCTCCATAGTGGATATTTGAACAAGTGTAATACTGTAAAGTTAAAGGTAATTAACCAGTTGGGAAAACTAGAATCATTCCCTGCACGTTTAGCCCTAGAGTCGGGATGACCTGCCCTAGAGTCGGGTAAACTTGTCCTAGAATTGGACAGTGAAGCTCAAGAGTCGAGGGGTATTGTCCTAGCGACAGACATGAAATGTATGTTGAGGCATTCGGTGGCAATAACGGTTGAAGGTGACAATAGTCTGGCTTTATCAGTACCACAGTGGTTTTTATGCAATCGGGTAGACTGATGTATGATGTGTGACAGTGTTGTTAATGGTGAGTATAGACATTTGTGCAGGAGCAAAGTGATTGATTCTTGGAGTAGCGTAGAACAGGTAAAAAGTTTGACTTAGTGGGAGTTAGAGTTTTAAAAAGTAATGCAGAGTACTTGAAAGGTCAAAAAGTCAAAGTTTTTTGTGATAACAAAAATGTGAAACCCATAATCATCAAAGGAAGCAAAAAAGCAGAATTACATGAAATCGCTCTAGAAATAAATCATTTTTGTACACATCAATTTGTAAATATTATACCAGAATGGATTCCAAGGTCAAACAATGTTGAAGCTGATTTTTTAAGCCGATGTTTTGACTCCAATGATTGGGGTATAAAAATGAGGGTATTTGATTTTTTGAACAAGGCTTGGGGTCTCTGTGAAATTGACCGTTTTGAGTCCTATTTGAATACCAAATGTGCACGATTCAATTCCAGGTGGTGGTTGCCTGGCACAGATGGCATTAACTCTTTTGATCAAAATTGGAAGGAAAATAAAAATTGGTGGGTACATCCACCAAGCATGTTAACTTTAACAATACACAAAATTTTTGCAGAAAAGACTGAAGGAATTTTGATAGTTCCTGAGTGGAAAGCAGCTGCTTATTAGGCCATGTTGATCAACGCACGTGGTCTGTTCAAAGAATTTGTGCCATCGTATGAACGGTTAC
This sequence comes from Pictodentalium vernedei, assembly GCA_031216915.1. Lineage (NCBI taxonomy): Eukaryota > Metazoa > Mollusca > Scaphopoda > Dentaliida > Dentaliidae > Pictodentalium > Pictodentalium vernedei. The sequence goes on from CM062295.1 coordinate 425,975,979, forward strand.
CAAAACGCAATATCATTGAGCCAGGTCATGGGGGTAACGGGCTATTTGCAAAAAACCCTCTACCTTTCTTTATGATGGCATTGAGGATAAAATTTTGAATTGAATTGGTGAGGCTTATGTACAAAATATAATCATGTCACTGTTTACATGTAGATTTTATATTTTTCTTTGTAGGTATTAGTATAGAATGTGCACTGAAAGACTCTCTATATGACGTTGGGCTAGACAGTTTCCGTGGAAAAACAAACAATATAATCTCGTACCTCATGCAGTCTAAATCAGACAGTACAGTGACAAAATATTCTGCTGCTTTTTGCAAATGGAAGGACTTCTGTAAGTGTAATGGATATTCAGTTTTAATGGCAGAGCCGATACATGTGATCTTATATATCATAAAACTTTTGGATGAGAAACACTCATATAGCGCTATATCTACAGCTGTGTATGCCATCAAATGGGCTCATAACATGATTTCATCAACCGATCCCACCCTTAACGTTTTTTTGACAAACTTGCTTGAAGCAGCAAAATGTTTCAGATCTGCCCCAGCAAATAAGAAAGATATTATAACTCCAGAAGTTTTAGTCACTCTCTGTGAACAGTATAAAAACGAGGACCTCTTGCTGGTGTTGCGAGATTTGCCAATGATTCTTGTAGGTTTCTCTGGGTTTCTACAATATAGTGAGCTTAGTGAACTTAGGTGCAACGACATAACGTTTTATGAAAATTGTTTGAAAGTATCAATTTGCAAAAGCAAAACGGATGTTTACCATTGAGGCAACAAGCTAATGATTGTTAAAGGCTCATCCACTGCTTGTCCTTATTCCATGCTAAAGGCTTACATGGAAAAAGGAGGTTTAACCACTGACTGACAATTATCTATTCAGACCTATTATCAGATCTGGTAGCACTTGTAAACTTGTAGGCTCGGAAAGGAAGTTGAGTTATTCTAGGTCTTGCGAAGTCATTGTTAGCAAACTTAAGAAAGCAGCTCCAGATTTAAATTTGGGTGTACATTCATTACGTTCTGGTGGAGTGTCCACCGCAGCGAATGCAGGTATCTCTGAATATTGTCTCAAACAGCACAGGAGATGGAAGTCCGACTTAAGCAAAGATGGTTATGTTCTAGACTCTTTCGAAAAGAGGCTTGATGCAATCAGGGCGTTAAATCTCTGATTTCATTTCCTTCCATACACGTAATTGATTTTTAAGTGATATATGTATATACTTAACACAGTTCAGCCGAATTCAACAAATACTGCTTAGCATCACTTAATTTGTCTCCCTTGCCAATAAACGCTCACATCCGGCTGATATATATATATTTGTTGTTTTATTTTCGTCAAACTGTTCAGACTTAGAGTTTCTTGCAGTTTGATAGTGTAGCAAGAAACTATTGTCTTGATAGTGCTTAGAAAATGATACGGGAGGGTTACGTGAATGAGGTCACGTGGTTCTTGATGTGTTCAGTCAAGGGGAAATGAGTCGAAAGTTAATTATTTTCTTGGGAGCACCGCTAATGACAGTCCGTTTTCCTTTATAAGATATTTGGTTGTAAAATATTGTGATATATATGTACTTGATATGTACCTTAAGTTGTTAAAAAAAGATGAGGTCTGACATCTGTCCTCAAGGGATGGTGACAGCAGGACAAGAAGAAAAGAAAACAAAAATGCCCCAGTTTTTCGTGAACGGCCATCACTCCAATGATGGGGATGTTCTGTGTCAAGGTATGCTATTGTCCATCTTGCCAATAAACGCTCGCACCTGGCCAAGATATATATTTGTTGTTTTATTTTCGTCAAACTGTTCAGACGCATAAAGCTATACACAACACTTGGTCCTTTCCCATTTATCAGTGGAGAAAATCAGTACTTAAACTTCCAAAATTCTAAAAAACCCAGAGTTTTACTGACAGGACTGATCGTCATGTAGACAGGACAGACATTGGGTTAAACTTTACATTATAACTTGCTGCAGTAAATATTCTCAGCAGGTGATGATGCAAAAACATATGCAAAGTATTTTCAGATTTTCCCTTCAGGACTGATGGGGAATAAAAGCCAAATTTGTTGAAAAAATCTCCATTTTTTGAGAGTACTGCTATACAAGACACTATTACACCTTAAGGGTTAAACTTTCCAGAATAACATGTTACAGCAAAGTTGTTTCACTTACATTGTTGCATAAAGCTACACATAACAGTTGGATCTTTCTCATTTCTCAAATTTACCAAATTCTCCTAAACGAGCATTTTGCTGACAGTACCGACCTTTATATAGCCAGGACAGGCATTTGGTTAAACTTTAAAATATAACCTACAACAGCAAATACTCTCGACAGGTGATGATATGAACAGATATGAGGAGGGTTTTCAGATCTTTCATTCAGAAATGAGGGAAAATACAAGCCAAACTTATCGCATTTTGCAAAAAAATCTCCATTTGTTGACAGTACTACAATTCCAAATACCAAGATGACCAAGGTTAAACTTTTGATGGTAACCTATTACAGAAAAGTTGATTCACTTATGTTCCTATATAAAACTAAACAAAACATTTGGTCCTTTTCCATTTCTCAATGAAGCAAATGGGTACTGTAACTTATGAAATTCTAAAAAAAAAACAAGCTTTTTGCAGACAGTACTAATCTTCATGCAGCAGGACAATGGTCAATGTGGCCAGCCACTGCAAAGGGGTCAAGCTTCTGTCATAAGGTTTCAGCTGAGGAAGCTAGCCCTCTCTTGTGACTCTAAAGTCTGCACCCTTGCGGTGGCCCTGACACCTTCAAGTGGATCCTGGACGAGAGTTTTTTTGCTCTGTGTCTCAGCTGCTGAACACGCATGACATCTCAATCCAACGAGGTAAGAAGGAAGCCCACAGAGAGCATAGCATTGAGCAGTTTAACCGCATGCATGCAAAGCAGCTGTTTGGGACATCAGTATACCCAGGAGATGAAGAGTGGGGGTCAAAGAATGGGTTGCCCAGCCATGGATGTCGACTCTGCTCTGAACAACAAAATGATATGTCTGACGGGTTAAGGGCCCAAGGATGCCATTCAGGTTAAGGTAGTGACACAAAGCCCCTCTGTCATTGTAGGATGCCGTGTTGGTCTGGAGGAGCAAAAGATCCCCTCTGATGTGGCTGTAAGGTACCTATACCAGCCAGGTGAGCTGGAGGGAGGAGGACAACAACATGTTACTGATCCTGTGGGGTCCCTTTGGGTCTTCGGATTGGGATGTTCTATGACAAAGCCTGGCGGGCCTGTCATATATTATTTGTCTCATTGACAGGATTGAGTCCTGTCTGCATGCGGGTTCATCTGGGAAGAGTTACTTCTCATTCCTCGGGACATTTTGCCACCACTCGGTGTGCTTAGTCATTGAGGTCTGCTGATACTCCTTTTCAGTTACATTCCAGTTAGGTGAGGTGTATGTTACCCTTGCAGTGTTCCAGGGTGTTGTCTATTTGGTCTACGTTTAATTGCTGCAGGTGCTTGGGTTCAAAGATGCAGAGCATCTCAATGTTACAGGCATGGCAGTTAAACTCCCTTTGAGTCGCAACATTTTTCTGGTCATTTTATTTGTTGAACACAGGCTTTTTCTGGATGACCTTCTGGATTTCTTGCTCTGTGGGATGCCTGGCATTGGTTCTCTCTTGCTCGTCAAGCAGATGGGAAACCATCTGGAACTGACTCAAGTATTCCACCCTCAACATGGCCAGGTATGCCAAATTGAACCAATGGAGGCACCATCAATGATCTCAACCTTTTGTGCTGCTTTTATTGTCGGCCTCCGTCTGGAGTGGATCATAAGTGTGTATCCAAGTCCCAATCATATAACTTTTAACACTTGAAAACGTGGGGTAGGGCCACTTCAACAACATTGTCCAAGATGAGGACCTCCTGGTCCAGCTGCCAGTCATTGACAAGGGAATCGTGACAATAATGTTTTGCCGGCTGCAGGAGGTGGTACAGAGAAGCAGGGAAGTGCCCAGTGTTTTTTGAGTCTCTAGAAGAGTCCTGAGTTTTATCGTGAACATTCTTATGACTGGTGAGAATCATGTCACCTGGCTGCCACTGCTCCACAAGCCAGTCCCAATGAAGGCAGCTTGGAAGAGCTTTATGCATCTTCTGGCACTGAGCCCTGTATGATTTGAGGTAATAGCTTTCTTGGGGGTTTTGAGAGTTTCGTCTTTTGTCCTGTGGTCAACCTCATAATGGTCTACATAGCCTCGCAACCATTCATGTTGCATCTCACCAACAATAGGGGGTGGTTGGCTTGATCACCAGGACAGACTACCTGAACATCTCTCTGCTCTAGCCAGTACAGGAAGGTTTCGAGGATTGGTTTTGGAACAGTGCAGACCTCGTCCCAGATGATGAATCGTGGGACATACTTCTGGCTCATTTTCTCTGACGTACAGTCATCCCATCCTCTGCCCTGAGGGAAGCTGTGATAGGTCTGGCCTTGACACCCCTGCCCAGTGATAAGTCTAACACCACAGGAGCTCTGACACAGAAGACCTCAATTCCTCTAGTTGTCTTTCTACTGCTACCGTTCAGGTAGGTGAGCTGGTGGTGGGACAGAGGATTGTCATGTCAAGGAGCTGGGATGTCTTTTTTCTGGCACCAATATTCTAGTTTCTGGCAGATATGTGGAATGGTCTTGAGGTATGTCAAGAGTTTCTGCTTTGTCACGTCATTGGGTTGAGGCTGCAGGTCTAAACTCAGCACCATCACAGTGCCATGAGATGCAAGACCCATCAACGGATTCCACAATTCAACTTTCCTTGTTAAGCTACCACATTGTGCAACTTGCACAGTGCTGTTTTTTTTATGTATATGCTGTTTGTTGCCACTTGGACAGCCTCATTTGGACCAAAATGCCACAGCATGCAAAGGTTGATATGAGTATAGGGTAGCCTAGAGGTACAGGGGCTGGGACATATCGTAGGAGGTCCAGGTGTGCACAACAGGGCACATTTATGGGGCTCCTACAAGTGTGCCACTTTGGTGAGTGTCTGGCATTAGGTATGCTAACTCACCTTGGCCAGTGACTAATTGGCATGTAAGTTGCTTATCTGCTTATTTAACATGAGTGAACTTGCCAATAATATATCAGTCCCAGTCTTGATCTTCAGGGAGCCATACTTCATTCTGATTTTAACTGGTAGAGTGCTACATTATTTTGCAAAGGTGATTGTAACATGTCTATTTTTTTCAACTGATTTTATTGTTACAAGCAAGGAAAGCCTTAGTTTTGGATGATTTTCTTGATAAATAGTTGATTTGTTACCAATAGGCACTCTCCAATAAATTGCAACAAAATAATTTTCTAATTTTCTAATTTGTTCTATTGCTGAGCAAACATCAAGCTAATGCATGTGGTGTAAAGCCACTAAAGTGGCTTTCAGCACTTTTCAATAGAGTCATGATAGTGGCTTCTTGCACCCAACGGGTAACAAGAGGCTCTGAAGAGCCTGTAAAATGTGATTTCCCATAGGGTTTCTATGGTAACTATAAGCTGCAATTGGAGCCATGTTTGCAACCCAATCAACATTAAATGAGGATCATTGATAGAGACTGTCCCAGTCATCAATCATGTGAAGTTTCATAACATTGGACCTTGTGGTTTCATAGGAGAAATTTTTCAAAATCCACAAATCAGAATCAAATGAAAGTGTCAATGACACTGTAGCTCAACTTGTCAAGACATGTACATGTATAGTATGTGACACAGCAATGACAAACATCTAGGTAATGACCTGATAGCAAAGGTACATATAAAGTATTGTAACGGTCTGTACATAAATACTGACTGTAGCCTGTAACAAATGTACAGGTAAAGTATTGTAAAGGTGGGTGACAGTCAGATGCTAAACTAGAAAAGAAATCTTTGAGTCCCAGAGTGGGTCTGACTGAACCACAAAATATTTGTTCTCATAGCACAGTGATAACAAAGGCACCCCAAAACACATGCATTCCTGTCCCAAGGTGAAAACAAAGGTACCCAAGAAGTTTCGTGAGATCAGTTCATAAATACGAGCTGTATAGAAGTTGTGACAAAAAACTGATTGGACCTAATTTCAGTACAAAATGGCCATTGGCAGCCATCTTGAATACTGGACCGCACTCAGAAACACTCGTTCTCGTTGCAAGGTGATAGCAAAGGTACCCAAGAAGTTTCATGAAGATCGGTTCATAAATACAGCCTCTAGCCCGAGCCGTATTGACATGTGCACTTACAGTGTATAAGTAGCACTAAATAAATCAAAATTCATCTCATTTGCATAATTTCTGCACAAGGAAAAAACCTGTACTATATGTGATGTATTCCATTTTACTAAACATTCATACAAAAATTTATTCAAATCAGAACTTTCATACAGAAGTTCTGTACAAAAGACTGAATGCACAAATTTTGGTACAAAATGGCTGCTGGTGGCCATCTTGAATTTTGGACCACACCCAAAAACACTCGTTCTCATCCCACGGTGATAACAAAGGTACCCAAGAAGTTTTGTAAAGATTGGTTCATAAATACGGCCTCTAGCCTGAGCCGTATAGAAGTTGTGTACAAAAAACTGATTAGATCTAATTTTGGTACAAAATGGCCACTGGCAGCCATCTTGAATTTTGGACCGCACTCAGAAACACTTGTTCTCTTCCCAAGGTGATAACAGAGGTACCCAAGAATTTTCGTGAAGATCGGTTGATAAATACAGCCTCTAGCCCAAGCCGTATTGACATGTGTACTTACTGTGTGTAAGTAGCACTGAAAAAATCAAAGTTCATCTAATTTGCATAATTTCTGCACAAGAAAATAAACCCGTATTATATGTGATGTATCCCATGGTACTAAACATTCACACAAAAAATTTTTCAAATCAGCGCTTTCATATGGAAGTTCTGTGCAAAAATCTGATTGCACCTAATTTTGTACAAAATAGCTGCCATCGGCCATCTTGAATTTTGGACCGCACCCAAAAACGCTCGTTCTCGTCCCACGGGTGATACCAAAGGTACCCAAGAAGTTTCGTAAAGATCAGTTTATAAATACGGCCTCTAGCCCGAGCCGTATTGGCATTTGCACTTACAGTGCTGAAAGTAACACTAAATACATCAAAGTTAGTCTAATTTGCATAATTTATGCACGAGAAAAAAAAACAGTATTATATGTGATGTATCCCATGGTACTAAACATTCATACAAAAAATTATTCAAATCAGCGCAAATTTGCACAAAAATCTGATTGCACCTAAGTCTGTAGAAAATGGCCGCCAGCGGCCAACTTGAATTTCGGAGCGGACCCAAAAACACTCGTTCTCGTCCCACGTTCATAACGAAGTTACCCAAGAAGTTTCGTAAAGATCGGTTCATAAATACGGCCTCTAGCCCGAGCCGTATTGAATTGTTGACGGACAGATGGCTGACTGGCCATGGCATAAGCTCAAATTTGGATTCGCCAAAGTTGAGCTAAAAATGCCTCTGGTGGCCATGTTTTTCAAGCGACAGGAACAAAATGAGGATCGTTCGTAGAGTACCTCCTATAGACCATTCCTGCAAAGTTTGGTTCACATCGGCTCAGTAGTTCCTGAAAAGAAAAGAAAAATGTGGTTTCTCATGGGGTTCCTATAGTAACTATAAGCTGCAATTGTGGCCATATTTCTAAACCGATCAACATTAAATGAGGAGTGTTGGTAGAGAGTGACCCAGCTATTAACTAGAGGGAACTGTTTAGTGAACTAAAACACATGTATCCCCTTCGATTAGTTCCATCCTTCCAACTTTCGATGAACAAAGATCAAAATAAAGGTCAAATGTCAAGATCATGGAAGTTCAAGACAGAATGTGACACATCAGCCTGGCGGTTGCATTCATATGCCAAATATCATAAACCTAGCTGAACAATTCAATAATTTGACCTTGATGTCAAAGATCAAGGTCATCTGTCATCACAACAGGACATGATACAATGTTGTCTTATGTTGATACACCCACATGCCAAATATCATAAGCCTTGGTGAAAAGAAAAAATGAAAGTGTCAATGACACTGTAGCTCAACTTCTTTAAGACAGGTACATGTATAGTATATGACACAGCAATGACAAACATCTAGGAAATGACCTGATAACAAAGGTACATGTAAAGTATTGTAACAGTCTGTACATAAATGCTGACCATGGACTGTAACAAATATATATAGGTAAAGTATTGTAAAGGTGGGGTGACAGTTAGATGCTAAACCAGAAAAGAAATCTTTGAGTGGGTCTGACTGAAACCAAAAATATAGCACAGTGATAACAAAGGCACCCAAAAACACTCGTTCCTGTCACAAGGTGATAACAAAGGTACCCCCAAGAAGTTTCGTGAAGATCGGTTCATAAATACAGGCTCTAGCCTGAGCTGTATTGACATGTGCACTTAGTAGCACTGAATAAATCAAAGTTCATCTAATTTGCATAATAACTGCACGAAAAAAATCTTGTATCATATGTGATGTATTCCATGTTACTAAACATTCCTACAAAAATTTATTCAAATCAGAACTTTCATACAGAAGTTCTGTACAAAAAACGGATTGCACTAATTTTGGTACAAAATGGCTGCTGGCGGCCATCTTGAATTTTGGACCGCACCCAAAAACACTTGTTCTCGTCCCATGGTGATAACAAAGGTACCCAAGAAGTTTTGTAAAGATCGGTTTATAAATACAGCCTCTAGCCTGAGCCGTATAGAAGTTGTGTACAACAAACTGATTGGACCTAATTTCGGTACAAAATGGCCACTGCCAGCCATCTTGAATTTTGGACCGCATCCAGAAACACTTGTTCTCTTCCCAAGGTGATAACAAAGGTACCCAAGAAGTTTTGTGAAGATTGGTTCATAAATACAGACTCTAGCCCGAGCCGTATTGACATGTGCACTTACAGTGTATAAGTAACACTAAATAAATCAAAATTTCACAAAATTCTAAGTTCATCAAGGGTCATAACTCCAAGAAAAATATTTGGAACAACACATGCATTGAACAGTGGCTAGACATCAATAAGATACACTTACATGCCAAATATAAAGTCATTCCATCAAGTATTTCAAAAGTTATTGAGTTTTGAAACTCGTTGGTCACAGACAGACTGACCGACATTCTAAGTTCATCAAGGGCCATAACTCCAAGAAAAATATTTGGAACAACACTTGCATTGAACAGTGGCTAGACATCAATAAGATACACTTACATGCCAAATATAAAATCATTCCATCAAGTATTTCAAAAGTTATTGAGTTTTGAAACTCGTTGGTCGCAGACAAACTCGTTGGTCACAGACAGACCGACCGACCGACCGACCGACAGACCAACAGACAGACAGACCGACACTGCCACTTATAGAGCTGCTAGTCGCAGCTAAAAAGTATTCAAATCAGAGCTTTCGTATGGAAGTTCTGCGCAAAAATCTGATTGCTCCTAATTTTGTACAAAATGGCTGCCAGTGGCCATCTTGAATATCAGACCAAACCCCAAAACACTTGTTGTCGCCCCACAGTGATAACAAAAGTACCCAAGAAGTTTCGTAAAGATCGGTTCATAAATACGGCCTCTAGCCCAAGCCGTATTGGCATTTGCACTTAGTGCTGAAAGTAACACTAAATAAATCAAAGTTAGTCTAATTTGCATAATTTATGCACGAGAAAATAACCCGTATTATATGTGATGTAGCCCGTGGCACTAAACATTTATACAAAAAATCATTCGAATCAGAGCTTTCATATGGAAGTTCTGCGCAAAAATCTGATTGCACCTAATATTGTACAAAATGGCTGCCAGCAGCCGTCTTGAATTTCGGACCGGACCCCAAAACACTCGTTCTCATAACATGTTGATAACAAAGGTACCCAAGAAGTTTTGTAAAGATCGGTTCATAAATACGGCCTCTAGCCCGCGACGTATTGAATTGTTGATGGACAGAAGGACGACTGGCCATGGCATAAGCTCAAAGTTGAGCTAAAAATCAATAATTTCACCTTGAGGTCAAAGGTCTAGGTCATTTGTAGGTCACGATGGTATGTGACACATCATCTTTTGGTGACCCACTCACATGCCAAAAATCAAATGCCTAGGTCAAAAGATTTTTTAAAAAGTCAATAATGTGACCTTGAGGTCAAAGGTCAAGGTCATATGTGGACCATGATGGTATGTGACACATCGTCTCATGGTGACACACCCACATGTCTAATATCATAAACCGAGGTGAAAAAGTAAAAAAGTTCTGGCCCGGACAAGCTTACTTGCCAAAAAATCAGTAATTTGACCTTCAGGTCAAAGGTCAATGTCATATATGGCTCATGAAGGTACGCGACACATCGTCTTATGGTGATACACTAGCATGTCAAATATCATAAGCCAAGGTGAAAAGGTAAATAAGTTCTTGTCCGGACAAGCTTACCTGCCAAAAAATCAGTAATTTGACCTTGAAGTCAAAGGTCAATGTCATATGTGGGTCATGATGGTACATCATTTCATGGTGATACACACACATGCCAAATATCATAAGCCTAGGTCAAAAGATAAAAGAAAAATCTAATTATTTTGACCCTGAGGTCAAAGGTCAAGGTCAGAAGTGGGTCCTGATATTACTCAACACATCGTCTCATGGTGATACACCCACATGCCTAATATCATAAGCCAAGGTGAAAAGGAAAATAAGTTCTTGGCTGGACAAGCTCACTTGCTAAAAAATCAGTAATTTAACCTTGAGGTCAAAGGTCAATGTCATATGTGGGTCATGATGGTACGCGACACATCGTCTCATGGTGATACACCCACATGCGAAATATCATAAGCCTAGGTCAAAAGATAAAAAAAAGTTCTCGCTGGACACGGTTGTATGAGAAGGAGCACGATTGTATGAGAAGAAGAAGAACAAGAACAGCGAGAAGGAGAAGAATTCAGGGTAAAACAATATGTCTCCATTCGGTGAAGGGGAAACATAATAATGTGATGTTTCAAAACATTTGGCCTTACAGTTTCAGAGAAGATTTTTCAAAATCCACCAAGTAGAATCAAAGAATGCCTGTGGCGGCCATGTTTTTCATCCAATGGGAACAAAATGAGGATCGTTTGTAGAGGACCTCCCATAGACCATTCTTGCCAAGTTTGGTTCACCTTGACTCAGTAGTTCCAGGGAAGAAGATGAAAATGTGATTTACCATAGGGTTTCTATGATAACTGTAAGCCGCAATTGAAGCTTTGTTTACAACCTGATCAACATTAAATGAGGATTGTTGGTAGAGGGGGTCCCAGTGATCGATCATGCAAAGTTTCAAAACATTTGGCTTTGTAGTTTTAGAGAAGATTTTTGAAAATTCACCAACCAGAAACAAAGAATGCCTCTGGCGACCATGTTTTTCATCCGACGGGAACAAAATGAGGATCGTTTGTAGAGGACCTCCCATAGACCATTCCTGTCAAGTTTGGTTCACACTGGCTCAGCAGTTCCAGAGCAGAAGATGAAAATGTGAAAAGTTTACAGACGATGAATGACAATAGATGCCAAGTGATAGCAAAAGCTCACATGGCATTTTAGGCCAGGTGAGCAAAAAAGCGATGATGGCTTCTCTGCCCTCTAGCTCAGTTAAGATGCTGAACTCCCCGAGATATGAGAGCAGGACCACTGGAGCCCAGCTCTGCTCCTTGACATGCTTCATGGACCAGGTATTACAAGGTGCACACTTCAGTTCAATGGAAACTTGTGTATTTGGGCGAAACTGATACTTATGTCTCTGGGAAAAGTGCCATTGACCACTATACGAATCATCCTGGCAGTGCAATGACCAAACGATTGAAACAAGGTTGTGGAATAAGATTGTGCCTTCCTTAGGCCATAGAAGCTAGCCTTCATGTTGATGCTGACAATGCCACTGATGTGATACCATTCTGGATATTCCAGAGGCCGCCATAGCCATCTTCCACACAGGCTTTTTGGGCGACATCCAGGAAAGAGGCTTGGGTAATCTTCCAACCATTGTTTTCTGTTGCCAAGTCTGCTGCAGCATGATTTATCCCAAATACTCTGTCAGCAAGCCCTTTATTCCCCAAGCCAGCACAGGCTTCAATTAAAGCATCATACTTTTTTCTGCGTTTTGTAAATCTGCCTATCTTGGAGCATGAACTGGTCGATATTAAGCTCAAGCCTGGAAATAACTGTCATCTGCAGAATGAGGTCCCTAGAGGGTGAATTTGGTGAGGCTATCCTGTTGTCTAAATTTACCCTTTGTGAACCTCAATCCGAATCAGGGTCTCAGGCCTAAAGGGAAAGAGGTACCCAGGGGATACATTGGCTTACTGTATGGGATAGAACTAGAAAAAATCACCCCCTGAGGACCCCATTTTGCAATTGACCGATTGCTCATTTCCAGGCTTGATTAAGCTGCCTGTCCTGTCCATTCAAAAGCCTGACTGCAATTGGTTCTGTTTGGGTGGCATTACTTATGGCATCCCACCCTCATAGATGTGGAATTGCCTGGTCTGCTGAAAATGGAGGTCTTTTAGGCCAGGCTTGAACATTGTGGACAATAAGTTCTACTGGCAAGCCTGATAATCCCTTCAGAATGATTGTCCAATTGAGGATCTTTTCACATCCTCAAGTATGCCACCAGTTCTATGAACCCTCTCTTCCCACTTCTGTATTTTCTGGCATTGGATCAGGATGAGACTTTGATCCTGAAGGCACCCTCAAAGTGTTCAACCACACACACTCTGAGATCACCATCTTTCAGCGGTGCTAGGTTACTGGGTCTGGCTCTCTGAGATGATGGGAGTAGTCATACTTGTAGTGCAGGCCATAGATCCTAGTCAGGGCACCTAGCTTTATATCTTGAGTAATTTTGACAACACACTGGTCTTACCTCCTTCCTACCAGACTACTCGACCCCTCTCACATAAGAACTTGATCTTCATGATGTACTAATCTTGGGTAGTTGTCTGATGAGTAGTGCTGCTCTCTCTCATCTGTAATCTTAGCATCTAGGGCCATACAGGCTTCCCTAGCTTGGAACTCAACCAGTGACCTGGATATCTCCAAGATCCAACCGATTCTCTTCCTCAACTCTCCATGTGGCAAAGACCACAGTGGCACTATCCACTTCAAACTAGTTTTGGTACTGTTTGTCATCTTGACCCACTGTTCACTGGCAGGTAGATAGAGGAGGAACCTGGTTGTCCAAGTCGTTGAATTACCAAGCTTGTGCAGGTAGTTCTGCAAGCATCTCTTTGATAAGGTCATCCATTATAGTCATCTTGGAAGGGGGTATAGCCATAAATCTCTTCTAAGTAAGTTCTTCAGACCTCCATTGCCTCAAGACACCTAAATTCATCCCTCAAGTCATGCCACTTGTTGCAACATTTTTTATTGTTTGCTACTTGGTACCCACATTTCTGACAAAGAGCCAGATCAATTCCTACTCCTCTAGCACATTTAAAACAAGGGATATTTCAAGCTCCCTCTAGTGGAAGCACCAGTTGAATTTTACAATGCTGTCCCAAACAGCTCTTTCCATGTGTGAGCTAAGAACAAGTCAACCGCATGTGTGTGTAACTTTTCAAATTTTACCACAGGCATACTAAAAAGTATGACCTATCTAAACAAGAGGGACAACACAAAGTGTGTGCCAATGCTCCAGATCTGCCAAAAAGTTTCCAAGTTGGCCATAAGTCGGGAAAAAATGTGAGGAAGAAATCCACTCTACACAGGAATCATTCCCCTATGAAGCTCTACCACAACACCAAATATCATTCAAATCTGAGTAGCAGTGGCTGAGATACAAGGAAAATGTTGGTATGGAATGGATGGATGAACGGAGAGATGAACCTGCAGATTCTTCAAACTGAAATTCCAGGACATACAAGGGTTTTCAAGGACAATTTGAGGCAAAATTCCCAGATTCATGAAACCCTCGAGACAGAAATTCAAGGATTTTCAAGGGTAGTGGACTGAAAATGAAAAGGATTTTTAAGGACTCTAGGGGTGTTTTTTACTGTAGTTATTTACTATTTTATTATATACAATGCACACACCTATTTTCAAGAGCAATAAAGTAATTTTCAAAGATTTTCAAGGACCCTACAGCTATTTGGGGCAAATTTAAGGACTTTCAAGATCTCAAATTTTATTTTTAAAATTCAAGGACTATCCAGGACTTTCAAGGCCTGCAGGAACCCTGAACTGTTTGCACTGAATGAGCACTGAATATACCCAGCGACATGTTTACAAATGCTGTTACACAGGAGCTATTTTAGCTGACTGATTGTTTATTTGGGTCACCCTTGTTTACTTGAAATTAGACAGAATGATCTAAAAACTTAATGGGTGATTTAATTCTGCCAATCAGCAATCCATGGAACAAAAAAAACATTGGAGAAATTTCTCTTTCTGGAACTTTCCATTTGATGACTATGTAAAGAAACTTCACTCATTCACCATTCATTGAACAATGGAGATTATTATCACAGGACAGTTCATTATTTTAGATAGCAACAGAGATTATTATTTTAGTCTATGGAATATTTTTGTGGCTATTGAATCATTTTGTATTGGAAAAGTGTTTCCAAAATTTGAAGAGAATTTATTCTTCTTGTGAACCAGGAGTTACGCTTATGAATAACCATGATTCATCTGAACTATTTTCAAACTACCTGTTGAGCAACTACTACTTGCTGAATACTATTTCCATTTGATTATTTTGCTGGATGCTTTACTGGAATTTACTGAATACTGCTGGATCCATGAATGAACATTCCATTACAGTTTATTGGATACCATTTCTGCAAACACATTCTTGGACATTATAATACCAGCCAAACAATATCTCTGTCATGTCTGTTAATGGATTCTACTGAATTTTGGACTGAGAAGTATTTCTGTTTTATTTATCTGTAAACCATACAGTGTAAAAGGTATTGTTCAATTTTCTTTTCATGTTATTGTTTGTATTAAATTTCAGAATAGTTAAATTGAAGTTATTGTTGTTGGATCTCAGATTTCTTTTTGTTACCATTATTTTTATTACATGCCATAACATGGTGGTTTATGGGAAGAAGATTTTTGATGAATTTTGGGGTTTTCAGGTACTGCCCCCAGCCCATTGGGATTAGCTACTTCTATTGAATAAACTTGGAAGGATATCCCCAAAGATAAATTATGCGAAATTTTGTTGGTTTTTGGTCCAGTAGTTCAGAAGAAGACTGATATGTAAAGGTAAGAGATGCTGGATGACAGATGGAGAAAGCCAATTGATGGCAACATCTCACACTGATTTGACTCAGATAAGCAAAAATTATGTTTTGTATTACTTTGATTATCCAGTCAGCAGGATTTCAAAGTATAATAAGGGACGGGATCAAAATAAGGAATTGCTCTTGAAACTAAACTAGTAAAGGATTGAAACAAAATAGAGAATTGCTCTTGAAACTAAACTGGTAAGGGATTGGATCAATGTAGGGAATTGCTCTTGAAACTAAACTAGTAAGTGACAGTGAGAGGATCAAAATAGAGAATTACTCTTGAAACTAAACTACTATTATTATTTATTTATTTATTTATTGGTGTTTTAGGTCACACATTTCTGCACAATGGCTAATCCTGACTACAACATTGAGATAAAGTCAAGTTCAGTCAATCCTTTATACCCATGTTGCCCATTTTAGAGGACATCCACTCCAAGCATTGGCGACTGGGTTCTATTTTACGAGTAAAAACGGAGTTTGTTTATCACAGTAAAGAAGCCCTGCCTCACTTCCAGGGATTCCCACAGGGAAAACTACTATCAACTTACCATGGAAGGCTGGATACCATGTACTATTCGAATAACATTCTCTGTACCCACACTAAGTGAAAAATCAACAAAGCTTCTGTTATCCTACAAAACACAACCAGGTGAACACATTAGGCAAGTTTCAATTAACATTCAACTCATCTCAACACTAGTTATTCTAATGGAAATACATTAATGTATATGAAAACCTTGAAAATGTTTCAACAGTGTTTCTCAATCAATTTAAAATGAAGTGCTCACATTTCTTTTTTATAAGATTATACACTGTTTAATCATATAACCTTGTTATTTGAATAGCCACTTTTGAGATGAAATGCAAAATCTAACAAACTATCTTGCAAAATCTGTGAAACCACCATTGTAATGAATTATATATTTGAAATATTTAATTAAATATGTTGGAACTCCACAGCTAAATTTTAGCATTTTAAATTATATATCTCCTGAAATGATCAAATGAAGAAACAGACTGGCTGCAGTGGAACCAATTGGTGGCAGATCAAAACAAGAGGCTGCACTATAGGTGCTGGCATACCTCCACATGTGTCAAGTCAAGGGATAAGGCTATGTCTAAAAGGAATGAACAGATGACTAAACAGGTGAACTAACGGATGGACAGATGAAATCCAGTGTACCTATATTTTCCAGAGGGGAGGGGGTATAACAACTTTATATATACTCGCCCAAAAAAGAAAGTGTGCATTGCAGAAATTGATCAAACTCCAAAAAAATAATTTCGTAGGTGTAAAGAGTGTTAACCTGTTCATGAATAAGTTATATTGAACACAAAAACAGCTTTCCCCGTTAAAATTGCATTAACGTTAAATGATGTGCAGCACGTTTGTGAAAAGGCATGTTTTGCACGTGGAGAGTCTGAAAATTCATGCAGCAGTGTGAATCCTTGGGTATTTAACTGGTTGAGGGCTAGATTATTTTTGGTGGTCTGATTTGTTATTCAAAATTTGTGCTATTAAAAATTATTGGAGAGTGCCCACAGGCACTCTCCAATAATTTGTAGTAGAACAAATTTGTATAAACAAAATATTATTTGTGTTTAAATGAATATGAAATATGAGCATGGAAAACATAGGCATTTGCAGTGGTACCCTCAATTTTTTGAAAGCCCTGATAGTGGCTTCTAGCACTCAACCAGTTGAACATTAAAGTAAGGCTTTCCTATCGTTCACATTCAAACTTGCGCTGCTGTTAAAACGACTCCACATTAGCTTGCCAAGATTGACAATGAATCAACGTCTCCTTGCCCTGGGTATGATTAGAGCTGGCAGAACACACAGAGAGGTTGCCCAGCATTTGAACTGCCACTGTAACACTGTAGACAGGCTAGTCCATCAACATGCACAACATGATGACGTTCGAGACCGACCCCGCTCCAGGAGACCCCGAGTTACCGCCCCTGCACAAGATCAGTATATCCGTGTCATCCATCTCCGGAACCGGCAACAAACGGCAATGACGACTGCCAGGAACATCCCTAACCTGAGACGGATACATCCTCAAACAGTAATCAACCGGCTGAGAGAATACGGCTTACGTCCTCGAAGACCTGCAGTTCGTCCGATTTTGACGTTATGTCATCGTCGTGCTCGACTGCAGTGGTGTAGACAACATCTCAGGCATCTCTTACACTGGTGGCGACGTGTTTTATTCACAGATGAATGTCGTTTCCATCTTTCATCATCAGATGGCCACCAGAGAGTGTACAGACGTCAAAACGAACGCTACGCAGATCCATGTGTCGTGGAGCGAAACCGTTATAGGAGAGGGTCTCTCATGGTGTGGGGTGGCATCACTGCCCGTAACAGAACTGAGCTGGTCATTATTGATGGCAATCTCAATGCAGCCAGATATTGTGATGAAGTGCTTACACCTGTTGTTGTCTCATCTCTGCAACGTCACGGCCCCGGCGTCATTGTACAGCAGGACAACGCCCGACCCCACGCAGCTCGTGTTGTTCAACAGTATCTGTAGCAACAACAAGTGGATGTTCTTCCCTGGCCCACAAATTCGCCCGATATCTCACCCATTGAGCACGTATGGGACGAAATGAAACGTCAGCTACGCCGGCTTCCCCATGCACCGTCAACGCTTGTGGAACTCTGAAGACAGCTTATCAGAATATGGAACAACATCCCACAACACTTCCATGCTAACTTGTTCGCTTCCATGAGGCATAGATGCACAGCAGTAGTCGATGCAGACGGAGGTCATACCAGATATTGAGTGTGTGACTTTTGTGTTTGACCCTTAGTGTCTTTGACTCTCCATGGCACCAAGAGTATTCGTCGTAGCGTAATGAAATTTCTCGTGTTGATCACAAATTGATTCATCTGTGATTGAATAAAATTTCCATGAATGAAAATGATATATATCTTTTTTTAGTGTTATTTTTTAGCATGACCACTTTCTTTTTTGGGAGAGTATACATCTGATAGCAGGAAAAGTTTTAGCAGTTTGAATTATATATTCTGGAATATTTTTGCTGTGAACTAATTAGGGGCCTAATTCCATTTTTGCCATCTTTGTTAACTTAGAACAGGCGTGCCGACAAAAAATCATCAGAGAGTCTGGTACACAATAAGAAAACTGAAATAAGAAAACTGACTTGCCAGTAGTTTATATACCAGTCTTGACTGCCCATATAGGCAGAAAAGACTTGACTAGAAATCACAGTAAAGCTCAAGTTTGTAACTAGAGATGTAGTGTAATCCACTGAAAATTTCCAAGGACTTGGAGATATTACAGTGGCTACAGTGGAATCACTTTGTGGTAAAGCCAACATCTCCTTTCATATTTCTGCTTTCATTTGAACAGATGACTCTTCTGAAAGCATTTTATCATAAACCATTAAATAAACCTTATTAACAAACTGTCAGATGGCTTAAATCTGAAACAAGAGGCCTCATGGAGCCTGAGGCACTCACCTGACCATAGTTGTTTAAAGAAAGCTTTAATTAGCATCTATGGCCAGTTAACACTACGGAGGAATAAAGTTATTTTATTATTTATAACTCTGTTGTTCAAGCCAGATGCATTTTTTCTAGTATTGCGATGCTACCACAGAAATAATGCCAAGATTTGGTGATTCTGGAGAATAAGATTTTGAGAATATTACCAATTGTGCACTAGGTTAAAATTTGCCTCCCCCCCCACCCCTCCACCATTATGGGACACAAATATCAACCCAGAGACTTTATTTGAACAAACTGAATCTGAACCCCCAAAGGATGCTGTATACCAAACATCAAAAGATTCTGAATGTATCTCAAGAAACAGGTTTTAAAGATTATTCCGCATTTTGGACTAAGTTAAAATTCGGGCCAAAATAGGGAGCCTAAATATTAGCCCAAAGACTTGATTTGAACACACTTAGATCTGACTAAGGATGCTGTATACCAAATATCAAAAGATTCTGACTGGTGGATCTGAAGAAGATTTTTACAGACTATTCCTCAGATTGCACTAACACAATTTTTACAGATTATTCCTCATATTGCACTAAGTTAAAATTTAGGATCCTTTGGAGAGACCAATTATTAACCGATGGACTTGAATTGAACAATCCACCCCCTGTAAGAATTCTGTATGCCATATATTAAATGACTCTGACTCGTGTTTCTGGAGAAGAGTTTCAAAGATTATTCTTCATATTGGACTAAGTTAAAATTCGGGCTCCAATAGGCAGCCCAAATATTAACTCAAAGACTTGATTTAAACAAACTTAGATCTGACTTCCCTAAGGATGCTGTATATCAAATATCAAAAAATTCTGACTAGTGGATCTGAAGAAGATGATTTTGGGAAATATGGGAGTTTGAAAATATTTCTATTTTTAGATCTTGTGGTTCCCACGGCACACCAGAAATTTTTTGCTGTCCCTCTCAATGCAATGCCAAATATTGCACCACAAACTTCATTTGAACAAAATTGATTCTACAGCTCAATAGGAAGCTCCATACCAAATATCAAGTCAATGTACCCACTGATTGATGAAAAGATTTTTAAAAAAATTTGAACATTTTTTCCCACCCCTCCCTATGGTGCTGGACAAGTTGATTTGAACAAAAAACAAAATGTGATGTAAGAACAAGGAATCACCTCAAATGCCACTGAAATCGGTTCAGCAGTTTCGAAGGAGCAGGTGCAAACACCATGTTCACGGACAACAGAGGAGGAACAACAGATGGTGAGTGATCACTATAGCTCACCCTGACTTTCAGTTAGGTGAGCAAAAAAAGAGGACTCAAGGGGCCCGAGGCTCTTACTTGCTAGTTGTTTAATGGAGATGCCATTTAATTATTTAAAATTCTGTTGTCCATGTCAAATGATTTTTTCTAGAATAGGGATGCTACCACAGAAATAATGCCCAGATTTCCTGTAATGGAAAACTAGGGAGCCCAAATATCAACCTAGGAACTGAACTTGAACAAACTTGCATCTGATTCTTCCCCTTCCACCCCCAGAATGTCATATTCCAAATATCAATAGATTTTGAAGTGCACTAATTTGTACCCATATAGGGAGCCCAAATATGAATCCAGGGGCTTGATTTCAACAAACAAGGAATTTGAGTCTGGCCAGGGTGTTGTATACCAAATGGCACAACATTCTGCATGGGCATTCTCAAGAAGATTTAGAAGAATATTCCTCTTTTGCACCAAAGTAAAATTCGGCCCAAATATTAACCCAGGAACTTTCTTTGAATGAACTTGAAATAGCCCCCAGCCCCCTCCAAGGATCTTGTACATCAAATATTAAAAGATTCTGACTGGTGGTTCTGGAGAAGAAGATTTTTAGAGTATTCCCAATATAGCAGTAAGTTAAAGTTGGGGTCCCCCTAGGGAACACAAATATTAACCGAGGGATTTTATTTGAACAAATTAAATCTGCCCCATCTAAGAATGGTGTATACAAAATATCACAAGATTCTGACTAGTGCATTTCAAGAAGCAGACTTTAAAGATCATTCCTCATATTGGACTAAGTTAAAATTGGGGCTTCAACAGGGACCCCACATATTAACCCAGTGACTTGATTTTAACAAACTTGAATTTGACTCCCCTAAGTATGGTGTAAACTGTATATTAAAAGATTCTGACTGCAATTTTCTTGAAAAGAAGATTTTTAAAGAATATTCCTCATATTGCACGAATGTAAAATTTGGGTAGCCCAAACAATAAGCCAGGGTCTTGATTTGAGAAAAAATTGAATCTGACCCCCACAATTATGTTGTATACTATGTCAAAGATTCTGACTAGTGGTTCTGGAGAAGAAGAACTTTAAAGATTATTCCACCTATTGGACAAAATTAAAATTTGGGCTTTTGGAGCCCTGAGGATGGTGTACATCCTACATCTGAAGAGCCTTCTGATTAGGGGTTTGTGAGAAGATGATTTTTATAGAATATTCTACAATTGCACCAAATTAAAATTCAGTCTCCAGTAAGGAAAAAATTAATAGGGAAATATTAATTAAGGGATTTGAATTGAACAAACTTGAAGATTTTTAAAGATTATTCCCTATATTGCAAAGTTAAAATTCAGGCTCCCATAGAGAACCCAATTACTGAGTGATGGATCTGATTTGAACAAACTTGAATCCTACCCCTGTAAGGATTCTGTACACCATATGTAAGTGTTTTAAAGGTTATTCCTCATAGTGGACCAAGCCAAAATTTGTGCTCCAATAGTGAGCCAAAATATCAATGGTTGAGGGCTAGATTAATTTTGTTGGTCTGAATTTGTACTGAGCCCAAATATGAACCAAGGGCTCAATTATATGAAACTTATATCTGATCCTCCTCCATATGGATGCTGTATACCAAATTAAGATTCAAACTGTCAGTCCTGGAGAAGATTTTTCTTAATTTTTGCAAATATGAAGACTGAGCACTTTTTAAATTCCTCCTACAGTTCACAATGCACAACCGGTGGCAATTTTTTTTTACCATTTCATTCTACTAGTACTGAGGATACTTCATACCAAATAACAGTTCTCTGTTCCGTGTAGTTTGTGAAATATGAGCATTTGAAATTATATCTATTTTTAGCTCCTGGGGTTCCCAAGGGGATGTGGGAATTTTTTTTTTATAGGAATTAATTACTTATGACTCAGTAATAACACATACAAAATTTGGTTCAAATCGGCTCCTCCATTCTTGAAAACATAAATTTTGAGCTGGGCCAAAAATCTTGCCCCTCCCATTACAAAGGCAAATACTCCCTTACAAACTTCATTTGAACAAACTTGATTCTACACCTTAAAAGGAAGGTAAGTACCAAATGTCAAGCCATTGTACCCATCGGTTCATGAGAATATTTTTGCAAAATTTGGGAGCTTTTCCCTCTCACCTCTCTCTCCCTATCGGGCAGGGCATACCGATTTGAATAAAATCAAAATACAATGTCAGAACAGAAAAAAATCACCTCAAATGTAACTGAAATTGGTCCAGTGATTTTGTAGAAATCGTCAAGTTCACGGACAACAGATGATCAACAGCGGACTGTGTGTGATCACTATAGCTCACCCTAACTTTCAGTCTGGTGAGCTAAAAAATAGTGTTTGATCTACATATTAACAAGAGTAATAAAATATGGAAAAAAGATAGTATTTCTTCCTAAATTAATGTACTCTAATTAACAACATTAGACTACAAAACCAGTTATCCAGACAAAGGATATCACTTAATCCCTACCAATTTTTCAAATACAGGAATGGGAAAACTTTGTTGTGTGAACTTTGCTATTTTTCTCTTTAACCATTTATTCAACTAAACAAGTAAATATATAGCTTAATATCAATTATGATGGATTGATTGGAAAGGAGGGTTCGAAAGTGAATTATAGGTGGAATAGTCAGAAGCCAGATCCAGAAAGGAGGCCCAGAAGTGAGTTCTAACAGCATTTTTACCAAAAAGTAATTTGAATGATTTTCTTGCCCTTTTTTTTAATGCGGAGTCCAAAAATTGATGTTATCCACAAAAATTGTGATTAGTAGGATTTTATAAAACAATTAAAACCTTTTATCTAACAATTACATACATTTGGGCTTGAAAACCACCAGAAACGGTACATATCACATAATGTGTTCCAATTCCGTATCATATAGACGACACATTCTGATTCCGTATCATATAGACGACCCATTTTCGGGACCACAACGGGCTATTATAACAGGCACATGAATACATTCTATGTGCATTTCAATGATCGCATCAGCTGATCGCTTACAGAACAAAACAAATTTCCTTACAATTAGCAACAGAACTATTAATAGCTAATGACCCCCCCCCCCTCAATAAATAGAACATGCACAATTAAATATAACACCCTTGTAAATTCAAGCGTATCATCATAGGAAGCAACATTGAGAGTAAATAATTTTACAACGTTAAGTTTGAAAATTTGCAGTGACCGTGTTACTCATTGTTTGTTAAAGTGGATAACAATATTGTTCCATAAAATATGGATTTTTTTTAACTTTTTATCACCCAACATTATGTCCCAAAACTGTATTAATAATTTAAGATTTAATCTGTTTATGTGACAGAATTGTTAGATAAATGAATTATCATGATAATGTGCATGTCCTGTGATTAACATCAGATTCTCGGTGGTGTCCAGAATGGGATCGTAACTCGCCGGCAAAGCCGGCTCTTTGAGATCCCATTCTGGACACAACCTCAAATCTGATATATATCACAGGACATACACATTATCATGAAAATCTGTATGTATCATGAAACAGAACTAGAAATAAACAATATGTTGATCTTAGTAGTCGAGGCAAGGATATGACCACTACTATGTTGCCCTTATACCACAAAATTAGGTGACAATACCAAAACAGAGTCAGTGAGAAGCTGTTCGATATAGCCTATAGCTCATTGAATAGTAATGTACAGAGGTAGGTTTGAACGATAGATGCCTGTTTGATTACGGTTATAAGAGGCTGAAACACAATGGTGTTGGCAAATACAGTGTGCTTTTCATAACAGAGGCTCAAGTGAATCTAAAATGCTCACCTGGCTCAAGTTGTCAAAAGAGATGAGTAAGTCAGTAAGTGATGAAGAGCAAGAGCAATTTTCTGATTTGCCATGACACAACCAAAAGCAATTTTTTCAGCCATAAGATGCTGCTAGTTCTTTAAAAGCTTCTTGGGCAAAAACGAAGCTGTGTTCTGTGAAGTCTTAAAAAAAAAAAATTTGTTGTTTTGTGTTTACCTTAGATTTGGGGCTCTCTCTGCCCCACCCCAAGTCGAGTAGCAACTTTTGCGGGAAAAGCTTGAAAGGGTATACTCCACCCCTTTTATACCAAATTAATTTTTTTAGATTTGGCCCAAAGGTTCTAAAGAAAAATACTCATTTGATGGAGAACAAGAAAGATAATAACTTAACATTTTTCCCCATTGCCAACAGTGTTAAAATGGGCATCGCTATATGACACCCACGACAGAACCAATAGCAACTTTTTTAATCCATCTGATTCCACTGGTCCTAATGAAGCTGCATACCCAAAAACAATATTCTAGTTCATGCAGTTTTTGAAATATTGGCGTTTG
Source organism: Pictodentalium vernedei (assembly GCA_031216915.1). Lineage (NCBI taxonomy): Eukaryota > Metazoa > Mollusca > Scaphopoda > Dentaliida > Dentaliidae > Pictodentalium > Pictodentalium vernedei. The sequence continues at coordinate 426,000,388 of CM062295.1, forward strand.
AATTTTTTTTGCTATTTTTCAGCTCCTGGGATTCATATGGGGCTGCAAAAAATGAAAAATTTATACCAATTTTAATATTTTTAATACTTACCAATGGCCCAGACTAGCTGGTGCAACCCAATTTATTTCCAGGGCCAAACACAAATTTTGAATCCCCCAAACCCCCCAAAATTTGCCAAAAAACGCAAAAACGAGAAGACCAGTATGGTCCTCCATACTTTTGCGCAATGCGCAACTTGTTGTCAAGGACAACAATAGGCTACCGCCATCATGTCATTCTTTATTGTTGTGCCTGTTAAATGTTATTAAGAACTGTAATATATAACTCAGCAGGGAGGAAGGAGTGTCTACTCCAGGGAGGGCCATCCCCGTCTGGGCCATTGGTAAGTATTAAAAATATTAAAATTGGTATAAATTTTTCATATTTTTCCACTATACCAATGGCCCAGACTAGCTGAGAATAGTAAACAGGCAGGCGGGCCCAGTACTTGATATTCATTGCTCTTATTACAGAAAAAACAATGAAATATAGGTGTAACTCTATTTAAGGCCTAGCATAACCCATTATGCTAATTTGATAAAGGAAGCCAAAATATAAAGAAGTCCAGAGAAATGAGACTCTTTATAAATCATTAAAAGTGTCCGAGTATTGTATAGTAAAGCTCGTCTTGACACATGACATATACAATAACGCTTCACATCGAGCTACACATTAAAAGCATATAATACATTGAAAATTGCTTCATACCAAGCTACACATTAAAACTACCATAGCACCGACCCCAGGATACTATCACTGAAGGAGGTATGTCCATACTTTTCACTATAAAGCCAGATGACTATTTGGAAATACCATCCCCCCCACCCCTTCCCCTTGTTTTGAAAGTAACTGCACTTCAAAACGAAGAGGGTAGCAGACTGGAGACAGTGCTAGAGCAGAATGAAAATCCTAATTAGAATGGACGACATTCTGAGCTACCGATAACGGTCCTAAAGATCTGAGATCATCCGAAATTGATTCTAAATCTCGAAGATAAAATTTGGTAAAAGTCGTCTGCTGTGTCCAGTAAGCTGCTTGCATCAAATCCTTCAAAGAAGTACTACTAGCATAAGCCCAAGAAGAAGCTAAAGCTCTAACTTCGTGAGCTGAAATCTTATAAGCTATTCTCTGATTCACAGACAAAGCATTATAAGCCGACCGAATAGCTAATTGAATCCATCTAGATATGGAAAGAACAGAAATATCATTTCTGTTAGGAAGAAGAGAAAGAAATAACCTCTTCCTACCTCTTCTAATAAAACTAGAACGCTCCTTATAAATCCTAAGCGCTCTTACTGGACACAACAAAGGTCTCTGACCATCTGAAGACGGTAATGCTTTAATCAGAATAGGACTAGGCCGTCTGTCCGGAACCTGATTCTTAGCTAAGAATCCCACTTTCGTAGTGAGGGTAATAGAATTACCAACACTACGATAATGAGAGTCTTCAACAGATAAAGCATGAAGCTCACTAACTCTTCTAGCTGACGCAAATGCTAAGAGAAAAACCGTTTTATAAGTAAGAAATTTAAACTCAACAGTATTTAACGGTTCAAAGGGTGCTTCCTGAAGTTTCAGAAGAACCCAAGCTAAATTCCACTTAGGGACTAGTCTCAAGGTGCGAGGTCTATTCACAGAGAAGTTCCTCATTAATTTATTTAAAGATAAATCTGACCCAATGTTTAATTTCCCTTGGTGTGCATAGGTGTCAGAAAGCATAGACCTATAGCCCTTAATAGTGACTGGCTGTAGCTTAACTTCATCAAAAAGATAAATAAAAAAGTTAGCTAATTGAGGAATAGTTGGGTTGAAAAAATCAATCAATTGTGATTCACACCAACGAACAAAAACCTTCCACTTCGCTTCATAATTTAATGAAGAGGAGGTCCTCCTACAATTAGAAATTGCATCCATTGCTCGTCTGGAAAACTGTTTTCCGTGCAAGAAGGACCGCACAACAGAAAAACGTGAAGGTTGAGGCCTTCCGGATTGTGATGAAGCCGACGGAGTTTCCCCTGCGTCAGAAGATCCCGGAGAGGTGGTAACTTCCGTGGAACGTCCCAAAGAAGTTCCCGGAGAAGATTTATCCATGGTCTGTGAGCCGACAGACTTGCAACCAGAAGAATCTTGCAAGAAGACTGTTTTATCTTTAGCAAGATCTGTTGAATGAGGGGAGCTGGAGGGTAAGCATACCCTATGATCCCGTTCCAAGAAATTGACAGAGCGTCTACTGCATAAGCCTGAGGGTCCGGGCATGGAGACACAAACGTCTGTAACTGATTGTTCAGACTCGTGGCAAAAAGATCGATCAGTGGACGTTCCCACTGGAAGCAAATCTGATTGAAGACAGACTTTTTTAACATCCATTCTGAAGGTAGCAGGCAATCCTTTCTCGATAGAGAGTCTGCTATTACATTGAGACGACCTGGAATATGACGAATCGATATCAGAATCTGATTCTCTTGAGAGAAAAGAAGAATCTTTTCGGTAAGATTCATCAGCTGGACGGAATGAGTACCTCCCTGATTCCGAATATAGGCTACTAGTGTTGAATTGTCCGACAGAATTTGAACATGTGAGTGTATTACTTGACTGAGCCAATGATTTAGAGCTAACCAAATTGCCCTCATTTCTTTGTAGTTTATATGGGACACAAGAAACTGACTCTCCCATAAACCGTGACACACTTGATCGCCCAGAATCAGAGAAGCACCCCAACCCTCTTGACTGGCGTCCGTCATGATTATGAATGATGGCTCCTGAATCTGAAGCGGTATTCCCTGGGATAACCACTGGATATCCGCCCAAATTTGAAGATGATGTTTTACTGACTGTGTTAAAACAATCGGACTGTCCAACAACAGACGTTTTACGCTCCAATTTTGAATTAGATAAATTTGAAGTGGACGAGTGCGTAAATGACCTAGCGGAATTAACTCCGCGGCGGTGCCGCAAAGTCCTAACAGACGCATAAATTCTCTTGCAGTAATGACTTGTGCGTTTATGCAGTATTTTGCGTAAAGCGAAACTAATTTTGCTCTTCCTACCGGCAAACTGACCCGATTGTTTTGAGTATCGAAACTCATTCCCAGATGAACAAACGACCTCGTCGGCGTTAAATCCGACTTGTCGACATTGATTATAAAACCTAGGCATCGTAGCAGCGATAGCAGACTCTGAACGTCGCTTTGGAGAGCATGAAAATTTTCGTACCTTTGAAGTATGTCGTCCAGATATGCCGACGTCATCGAAGCCGAGTGCGCTCTGAAATGGCTCATTACTGCATTCATCACCCGAGTGAACGCCCACGGAGCAAGGTTCAGGCCAAAACACATTGCTCTGAACTAGTATACCTTTCCTTGAACCGCGAATCGGAGGTATTTCCGAAAAGCCGGATGAATCATGATGTGAAAATACGCGTCCTTCAAATCTATACTTGTGGCGTAATTGTTCACTCGGATGCTGCCTCTCACCGATCGAATTGTCTCCATATAAAATCTTGGAGCAATTATTAGCTTGTTTATCCAACTGAGATCGATGACCGGTCTGTACGAGCCGTCTGGCTTCGGCACAAGAAAAAGATGACTGTAGAATCCCTTTGAATTGGGATTCTCTACGACCTCTACTGCCTCCTTTTGTAGGAGAGAGTCTACTGCTGAAATCAAAGCCTCTCTCTTTGTTATATTTTGTGGAAGGCTCACAAATCGCGGAATCCGCGTTAATGGAGGTTTTCTCCGGAACGAAAGACGTAGACCATTTTTCACAACGTCTCGAACCCAAAGATCCTGAGTTATTTTGTTCCAGTTGCTTGCGAATTTTGAAAGCCTTCTGCCAACCGGAGAACAGTAGAGGTCGAAATCTTCATTTGTAGGACTTACGAGGCTTATACGAGGAGAAACCTCGTGAAGCTCTCACACCCCTCTGTGACGTCGGTGTGGGGTTATGCGTTTCGTTATTATCCAACTGCGCCATCCCCTTTTTGAAATCGCCCCCCTGTTTCGAGCCACCACGCCCACGATTAGCTTTAGAAGCAGCACGGGCTGAGCCTCTCTTGGAGAAAAATTTACCTCTCCGAGGAGTACCACTTGTGGAAGGCTGAGGTTGCGAAGCTGAGCGCAACAAAAGCTGATTTGTAGCTTTCTTAGAAGCATCTTCAAAGACAGCTTTTAGCTTATCATTAAATAATGAAGAGCCCGAAACGGAAGCGGCCCTTAGAGAGCTCTTAACACTGTTGTCAATAAATGACATAGATTTAAGGGCAGCATTGCGCCTGACCAACTCTAAATTCGCTACTGAAAGAGCAGAGTGGGATGTTGTATACATTATGGCGCGAGAGAGCACTCTCAAAGGAGATAACAACTCCTGTAAGCTCTGAGATTCCAGATTGCCAGCCAATGCCCTGCAAATATGATCTGCATAAGACATAGCGTCCAAAATACTTCTGCTAGATTCAATGCAAGTATCTATAACAAAAGAACTGACGCTACACGATGACGGAAGAGACATACCCAAGTCCCTAGCTCCGTCATCCAATCACAGAGGAGCTCTTGGAATCTTATTCTCGCCTACCGTATTTAAGAAGGTATTGCCTCTAAACGGTAGGTCAAGCTTCTTTTCCGAAAGGAAAGAATTTTTTCTAGCCTGAGCCAGGTCAGCAATAGCCTCGTCACAACAATCAAACGCATCTGACGCTTGGACTGATTGAGATGGATACAGGATACTTTCCTTCGACTTAATGACCTCCCTGTCTAAAGAAGACAGTCGCTTGGCTCTAGAAGGTGCAGAACTCTGACCAGAAGGAATTAATTCAGGTGAAAAATCCTGCAGGAACCTCATAGTTTCCATATGCTGCTCAGCCAAAGATGTAGTGTCAGTCTCGTCTTCATCAAACTCCCTAACACTACCAACTAGAGGTTCCTGGTCTGGTCTATTATCAGCATACTGATTATTTGAGGAAACCCTTCTTTCTGCCGATCCAGCACCGTCCGAATCATCCGAAGCGGAGATCGATGACGGCCGCATATTATGCTACTGGGAGTCTGCAATTAGCTGGGCAATTTGCTCCAGCAATTCCGTATTCGAGGCTATGTTCACCCAAGTTCTACGCCTTTTAGGCTCCGAAAGGTGATCTGACACATCGCCCTGTGTCCGTCTTTTTGAAAAAGACGTTTGCCTCGAAATGCTAGACGTAGAGAGAGCCGTATCCTGGCTCTGACTCTCTACCTCTGGATCTTGCCGGCTAGCATGCGGTCTACTGTGCTGAGTCCTGGAAACGGACGAAGAAGAGGCTCTTATATCAAAATTACTGCCAGCCGCACTGGCAGAGAAAGGTACATCAGAAACAACTGGCTCTGAAGCATTTTCTACCGGACTACCAGCGGAACTGGCAACAAAAGTCGAATCTTTCTGTTTTGTCCCTAAAACAGAAGAATGCTTCGCTACTGATGCACCTTTCAATTTGACTGGCCTCTTCCCCTTACGTGCCGTCGTCTGAACAGAGGACTGTCTTCCATCCTCCGTATCCTGGACCGCTACGGATTTTCCCGGTATTGAAGCACTAATTAAAGGCTCCGTTACACCGGTCGAGCTAGTTGACCGTCTGCTTGCCCGAGGTACCGAGTATTCTGCGATACCTCGTAAGTCAACATGCTCTGTGTCTGAAGACGACGGCAGCACAGAACTTGATGTTATACCATGACCAATACCATGTTCTTGTTCCTCTGAAATGGAAACTAAATTTTGATTAGTTACCTTAGGCAAAAGCACCGAAATCAGCGCTTCGCCAACACATACATAAGTAGAGAGAGAATTCCATCGCTTGGAATCCCAAGAACAGCAAGTTGCACAGGTAACATCTTTCGAGCAACGAGTGCAAGCTAAACATGAAGAATGAGAATCAAGAGAGGACTTCTTCCTCTTACATTTCGAACATGAGGACTTCATAATACCCACACGCCCGAGGCAAAAATTTAAACTGAATAGGAGCCGGTAACCAAGTCCAAAACAGGCACAACAAAGGCCCAGGTCAGACAACCGGTATCCCAATAATACCCTTAACAGTAGAGAAACTTCACAGAAGATTCCCCACAGAGAAGGGTAATGGCAAACAGACACGTCCGACTAAGTCGTCAATAACCGGTACGCGACAATGGGGGTACGAATAATCCACATTCCGTAAATTATCTAAGATTTTTAAGAAGAATTTTAATTAATAACAAATTCGCTAACAGCAATTAGTTCTTAAAAATCTGAACACACACATATGATAAACAAAGAATGAACAAATCAGGTGCATATCCCGAAAACGGGAAGAACAAGAAATATTATTTTAAATTTCAATAAAGTTATAGCCCTGATGTTCAAAAACTCAATGTCTATATTCTATTATTCCACCATTCTACTTCAAAATCGTGTCTGGCTACATTATACTGTAGGGTTTTATAGCACAAAAGTCAGGATACGTGTTGATCTGACATGGGCCAAACAACAGAATGATGTCGGTAGCCTATTGTTGTCCTTGACAACAAGTTGCGCATTGCGCAAAAGTATGGAGGACCATACTGGTCTTCTCGTTTTTGCATTTTTTGGCAAATTTTGGGGGGTTTGGGGGATTCAAAATTTGTGTTTGGCCCTGGAAATAAATTGGGTTGCACCAGCTAGTCTGGGCCATTGGTATAGTGGAAAAATATGAAAAATTTATAACAATTTTAATATTTTTAATGCTTACCAATGGCTCAGACTAGCTGGTGCAACCCAATTTATTACCAGGGCCAAACACAAATTTTGAATCCCCAAACCCCCAAACTTTGCCAAAAAACTTCAGAAAAGAGAAGACCAGTATGGTCCTCCATACTTTTGCGCAATGCGTAACTTGTTCAAGGACAACAACAGGCTACCGCCATCTTGTCATTCTTAATTGTTGTGCCTGTTAAATGTTAATAAGAACAGTAATATAACTCAGCGGGGAGGAAGGTGTGTCCACTCCAGGGAGGGCCATCCCAGTCTGGGCCATTGGTAAGTATTAAAAATATTAAAATTGGTATAAATTTTTCATATTTTTCCACTATACCAATGGCCCAGACTAGCTGAGAATAGTAAACAGGCAGATGGGCCTAGTACTTGATATTCATTGCTCCATTATGCTAATTTGATAAAGGAAGCCAAAATATAAAGAAGTCCAGAGAAATGAGACTCTTTATAAATTATTAAAAGTGTCCGAGTATTGTATAGTAAAGCTCGTCTTGACACATGACATATACAATAACACTTCACATCGAGCTACACATTAAAAGCATATAATACATTGAAAATTGCTTCACATCGAGCTACACATTAAAACTACCGTAGCACCGGCCCCAGGTTACTATCACTGAAGGAGGTATGTCCATGCTTTTCACAATAAAGCCAGATGACCATTGGAAATAACATCCCCCCCCTTCCCCTTGTTTTGAAAGTAACTACACATCAAAACGAAGAGGGTTGCAGACTGGTGACAGTGCTAGAGCAGACCAAACAGAAGGTTGAATGAAATTCCTAATTAGAATGGACAACATTCTGAGCTACCGACAAAGGTCCTAAAGATCTGATTCTAAATCTCGAAGATAAAAGTTGGTAAAGGTCGTCTGTTGAGTCCAGTAAGCTGCATGCATCAAATCCTACAAAGAAGTACTACTAGCATAAGCCCAAGAAGAAGCTAAAGCTCTAACTTCGTGAACTGAAATCTTATAAGCTATTCTCTGATTCACAGACAAAGCATTATAAGCTGTCCGAAAAGCTAACTGAATCCATCTAGATATGGAATGAACAGAAATATCATTTCTGTTAGGAAGAAGAGAAAGAAATAACCTCTTTCTAATAAAACTAGAATGCTGCTTATAAATCTTAAGCACTCTTACTGGACACAACAAAGGTCTTTGACCATCTGAAGACGGTAATGCTTTAATAAGAATTGGGTTGGGCCGTTTGTCCGGGACCTGATTCTTAGCTAAGAATCCCACTTTCGTAGTGAGAGTAATAGAATTACCAACACTACAATAATGAGAGTCTTCAACAGATAAAGCATGAACCTCACTAACTCTTCTAGCTGACGCAAACGCTAGAAGAAAAGCCGTTTTATAAGTAAGAAATTTAAACTCCACAGTATTTAATGGCTCAAAAGGTGCTTCTTGGAAGTTTCAGAAGAACCCAAGCTAAATTTCACTTAGGGACTAGTCTCAAGGTACGAGGTCTGTTCACAGAGAAATTCCTCATTAATTTATTTAAAGATAAATCTGACCCAATGTTTAATTTCCCTTGGTGTGCATAGGTGTCAGAAAGCATAGACCTATAGCCCATAATAGTGACTGGCTGTAGCTTAACTTCATCAAAAAGATAAATAAAAAATAGGGCGATGAAATTGTCAGATGTGTACCCATTCGCGCAACTAGTAGAAAGCTGTGTGACGGAGGGCCACCACGGATGCCGACATTATGTACACCATACATGATATGGGTACATATAGAAGTGGATTGGAGGAGTGTCTAATTTGATGGATAAAAGGATAATATCTCCGGATCAAATTATCAGATTTACATAAAAAACTATACAGCACAACACATCAGTAACCTGAATACATATATAAAGTAACATGACAATCAGATTAACATTTTTTGAGTTACCAAAGGGATTGGAGAAATTTTCAATTTGAAGGATAAAGGGTTAATATCTCAGGAACAAATTATCAGATTTACACCAAAAACTATACAGCTCGGTACATCAATAACCTGAACACAAATATAAAGTAACTTGACAATCCAAGCAATATTTTTCAAGTTATCGAATGCCAAAGAAATAGATACGGATGCCGGACATTCAATTTGAAGGACAAAGGGTTAATATCTCAGGATCAAAATAACAGATTTACACCAAAAACTGTACAGCTCAGTACATCAGTAACCTGAACACAAATATAAAGTAACTTGACAATCCAAGCAATATTTTTCAAGTTATCGAATGACAAAGAAATGGATACGGACGCCGGACATTCAATTTGAAGGATAAAGGGTTAATATCTCAGGATCAAAATAACAGATTTACACCAAAAACTATACAGCTTGGCACATCAGTAACCTGAACACAAATATAAAGTAACTTGACAATCCAAGCAATATTTTTCAAGTTATCGAATGCCAAAGGGATTGGAGGAATTTTCAATTTGAAGGATAAAGGGTTACTATCTCGGGATCAAATCATCAGATTTACATCAAAAACTATACAGCTCAGCAAATCAGTAACCTGAACACAAATATAAAGTAACTAGACAATCCAAGCAATATTTTTCAAGTTACCGAATGCCAAAGGGATTGGAGGAATTTTCAATTTGTAGGATAAAGGGTTAAAATCTCAGGATCAAATTATCAGATTTACACCCAAAACTATACAGCTCGGCACATCAGTAACCTGAACACAAATATAAAGTAACTTGATAATCCAAGCAACATTTTTCAAGTTATCAAATGCCAAAGAAATGGATACGGACGCCGGACGTTCAATTTGAAGGATAAAGGGTTAATATCTCAGGATCAAAATAACAGATTTACACCAAAAACTATACAGCTCGGCACATCAGTAACCTGAACACAAATATAAAGTAACTTAACAATCTACGCAATATTTTTCAAGTTATCGAATGTCAAAGGGATTGAAGGAATTTTCAATTTGAAGGATAAACGGTTAATATCTCGGGATCAAAACATCAGATTAACATCAAAAACTATACAGCTCGGCAAATCAGTAACCTGAACACATATATAAAGTAACTAGACAATCCAAGCAATATTTTTCAAGTTATCGAATGCCAAAGGGATTGGAGGAATTTTCAATTAGAAGGATAAACGGTTAATATCTCGGGATCAAAACATCAGATTTACATCAAAAACTATACAGCTCGGCACATCAGTAACCTGAACACGAATATAAAGTAACTTGACAATCCAAGCAATATTTTTCAAGTTATCGAATGCCAAAGAAATGGATATGGACAGACGGACAAACAGACAGATGGACGGACGGACAGATGGACGGTCAGATGGATGGACGAAGGATGGACAAACGACGGATGGCCAACCCGGATGCCGGCATTATGTGTACCATACATAGTATGCGTACACATAAAAAGTTAGCTATTTGAGGAATAGTTGGGTTTTAAAAATCAATCAATTGTGTGATTCACACCAACGAACAAAAACTTCCACTTCGCTTCATAATTTAACGAAGAGGAGGTCCTCCTACAGTTAGAAATTGCATCCATTGCTCGTCTGGAAAACTGTTTTCCGTGCAGGAAGGACCGCACAATGGAAAAACGTTAAGGTTGAGGCTTTCAGGATTGTGATGAAGCCGACGGAGCTTCCCCTGCGTAAGAAGATCCCTGAGTGGTGGTAACTTCCGAGGAACGTTCCAAAGAAGTTCCCGGAGAAGATTTATCCACGGTCTGTGAGCCGACAGCTCTATCAGTAGAATCTTGCAAGAAGACTGTTTTATCTTTAGCAAGATCTGTTGAGTGAGGGGAGCTGGAGGGTAAGCATACCCTATTATCCCGTTCCATGAAATTAACAGAGCGTCTACTGCATAAGCCTGAGGGTCCGGGCATGGAGACACAAAAGTCTGCAACATATTGTTCAGACTCGTGGCAAAAAGATCGATCAATGGACGTTCCCACTGGGCACAAATCCGCAGGCAGCAGGCGATCCTTTCTCGATAGAGAGTCTGCTATTACATTGAGATGACCTGGAATATGACGAATCAATATCAGAATCTGATTCCCTTGAGAGAAAAGAAGAATTTTTTCGGTGAGATTCAACAGCTGGGCGGAATGAGTACCTCCCTGATTCCGAAAATAGGCTACTACTGTTGAATTGTCCGACAGAATTTGAACATGTGAGTTTATTACCCGACTGAGCCAATGATTTAGAGCTAACCAAATTGCCCTCATTTCTTTGCAGTTTATATGGGACAGAAGAAACTGACTCACCCATAAACCCGTGACCCACTTGCTTAGAGAAGCACCCCAACCCTCCTGACTGGCATCCGTCATGATTATGAACGACGACTCCTGAACCTGAAGCGGTATTCCCTGGGGTAACCACTGGATATCCGCCCAAATTTGTAGATGATGCTTTACTGTGTTAAAGCAATTGGACTGTCCAACGACTGACACTTTACGCTCCAATTTTGAATTTGAAAAATTTGAAGTGGACGAGTGCGCAAACAACCTAGTGGAATTAATTCCGCGGCTGCACCGCAAAGTCCTAACAGCCGCATGAACTCTCTTGCAGTAATGACTTGCGCGTTTATGCAGTATTTTGCATAAAAAGAAACTAATTTTGCTCTTGCTACTGGCAAACAGACCTGATTGTTGAGAGTATCGAAACTCATTCCCAGGTGAACAAACGACGTCGTCGGGAATTAAATCTGACTTGTCGACATTGATTATAAAACCTAGGCGTCGGAGCAGCGATAGCAGACTCTGAACGTCGCTTTGAAGAGCATGAAAATTGCCATATCTTTGAAGAATGTTGTCCAGATATGCCGACGTCATCGAAGCCGAGTGTGCCCTGAAGTGGCTCATCACCGCATTCATCACCCAAGTGAACACCCACGGAACAAGGTTCAAGTCAAAACACATTGCTCTGAACTGGTATGCTTTTCAGTGAAACGCGAAACGGAGGTATTTCCGAAAAGCCGGATGAATCAAGATGTGAAAATATGCATCCTTCAAGTCTATGCTTGCAGTGTAATCGTTCACTCGGATGCTGCTTCTCATGACCAAATTGTCTCCATATAAAATTTTGGAGCAATTATTAGCTTTTTTATCCAACTGAGATTGATGACCGGCCGGAACGAGCCATCTGGCTTCGGTACAAGAAAAAGATGACTGTAGAATCCCTTTGAATTGGGATTCTCTACGACCTCTACTGCCTCCTTTTGTAGAAGAGAGTCTACCGCTGAAATCAAAGCCTCTCTCTTTGTTACATTTTGTGGAAGGCTCACAAAACGTGGAATCCGCATTAATGGAGGTTTTCTCCAGAACGAAAGACGCAGACCATTTTTTACATCTTGAACCCAAAGATCCTGTGTTATTTTGTTCCAGTTGCTTGTGAATTTTGAAAGCCTTCCACCAACCGGAGAACAGTAGAGGTCGAAATCTTCATTTGTAGGACTTACGAGGTTTATACGAGGAGAAACCTTGTGAAGCTCTCGCACCCATCTGTGGCATCGGTGTGGGGTTATGCATTTCGTTATTTACCGATTGCGTCATCCCCTTTTTGAAATTGCTCCCCTGTTTCGAGCCACCACGTCCACAATTAGGTCTAGAAGCAGCATGGGCTGAGCCTCTCTTGGTGAAAAATTTACTTCTCCGAGGAGTACAACTTGTGGAAGGCTGAGGTTGCGAAGCTGAGCGCAACAAAAGCTGACTTGTGGCTTTCTTAGAAGCATCTTCAAATACAGCTTTTAACTGATCACTGAATAATGAAGAGCCCGAAACTGGAGTGGCCCTTAGAGAGCTTGTAACACTGTCATCAATAAATGACGTAGATTTAAGGGCAGCATCGTGCCTGACCAACTCTAAATTCACCACGGAAAGAGCCGAGTGGGATGTTGTATACATGATGGCACGAGAGAGCACTCTCAAAGGAGATAACAACTCCTGGAGGCTCTCAGATTCCAAATTGCCGGCTAACGCCCTGCAAATGTGATCTGTATATGACATAGCGTCCAAAATACTTCTGCTAGATTCAATGCAAGTATCTGTAACAATAGAACTGACACTACATGATGACAGAAGAGACATACCTAAGTCCCTTGCACCGTCATCCAATCACAGAGGAGCTCTTGGAATCTTATTCTCGCCTACCGTATTTAAGAAGGTATTGCCTCTAAATGGTAGGTCAAGCTTCCTTTCCGAAAGGAAAGAACTTTTTCTAGCTTGAGCCAGGTCTGCAGTAGGTTCATCAACACAATCAAATGCATCTAACACTTGGACTGATTGAGATGGATACAGATGGATACTTTCCTTCGACTTAATGGCCTCCCTGTCTAAAGAAGACAGACACCTGGCTCTAGAAGGCGCAGAACTCTGACCAGAAGGAATTAATTCAGGTAAAAAATCCTGCAGGAACCTCAGTTTCCATATGTTGCTCAGCCCAAGATGTAGTGTAAGTCTCGTCTTCATCAAGCTCCCTAACACTGCCAGCTAGAGGTTCCTGGTCTGGTCTATTATCGGCATACTGATAATTTGAGGAAATCCTTCTTTCTGCCGATCCAGCACCGTCTGAATCATCCGAAGCAGAGATCGATGACGGCCGCACTTTATGCTGCTGGAAGTCTGCAATTAATTGGGCAATTTGCTCCAGCAATTCCATATTCGAGGCTATGTTCACCCCCGTTCTACGCCTTTTTGGCTCTGGAAGGTGATTTGACACAGAGCCCTGTGTCTGTCTTTTAGAAAAAGACGTTTGCCTCGAAATGCTAGCCTTAGAGAGAGCCAGATCCTGGCTCTGACTCTCTACCTCTGGCTCTTGCCAGTTAGCATGTGGACTACTGTGCTCAGTCCTGGAAGCGGACGAAGAAGAGGATCTTACCTCAAGACTACCGCCAGCTGTACTGGCAGAGAATGGTACTGTGCCGTCGACTGAACAGAGGAGTCTTCCATCCTCCTTATCCTGGACCGCTACAGATTTTCCCAGTACGGAAGCACTAATGAAAGGCTCTGTTACACCTGTCGAGCTAGTTGACTGTCTGCTTGCCCGAGGTATCGAGTATTCTGCGATACCTCGTAAGTCAACATACTCTGTATATGAAGACGACGGCAGCAGCACAGAACTTGATGTTATATCATGACCAATACCATGTTCCGGTTCCTCTGAAATGGAAACTGAATTCTGATTAGTTACCTTAGGCGAAAGCACCGAAATCGGTGCTTCACCGACACATACATAAGTTGAGAGGGAAATCCATCGCTAGGAATCCCTAGGACAGCAAGTTGCACAGGTAACATCTTTTGAGCAACGAGTGCAAGCCAAACATGATGAATGAGAATCAAGAGAGGACTTCATAATACACATGCCCAAGGCAAAAAAATTAAACTGAATAGGAGCCGGTAACCAAGTCCAAAAACAGGCACAACGAAGGTCCAGGTCAGACAACCGGTATCCAAAGAATACCCTTAACAATAGAGAAACTTCTACAGAAGATTCCCCATAGAGAAGGGTAATGGCAAACAGACACGCCCGACTATGTCGAGAATAACCGGTACGCAACAAAGGGGGTACGAATAATCCACATTCCGTAAATTATCTATGATTTTTAAGAAGAATTTTAATTAATAATAAATTCGCAAACAGCAAATTGTTCTTAAAAATCTAATGAAGGGATTCAAGAGGAAAAGGGTGAACATTGAACAAACACATAATGATCAACAAAGAATGAACAAATCAGGTGCATATCCCGAAAACGGGAAGAACAAGAAATATTATTTAATTTCAATAAAGTTATAGCCCTTAAAGTTAAAAAACTCAATGTCTTTATTCAGCTACTTTCTGCTGCAAATATTCCACTCCATAATCGTGTCTGGCTTCATTATACTTTAGGATTTTAGAGCACAGAAGTCAGGATACGTGTTGATCTGACATGGGCCAAACAACAGAATGACAAGATGGCGGTAGCCTATTGTTGTCCTTGACAACAAGTTGCGCATTGCGCAAAAGTATGGAGGACCATACTGGTCTTCTCTTTTTTGAAGTTTTTTGGCAAATTTTGGGGGTTTGGGGATTTAAAATTTGTGTTTGGCCCTGGTAATAGATTGGGTTGCACCAGCTAGTCTGGGCCATTGGTATAGTGGAAAAATATACTTTGCGCATAAATCAAGTACCTAAGGACCAATTATACTGCATGCCAAATTTGGTTCAAATCAGCCGATCAGTTCCTGAAACAGAAATTTTGGGTGGAACCCAAAATGGGCATGCTACCACAGAGGGCCCAAATATTGACAAGAGGAGCAATGCAAAGCATGTGCCAATGCCCCGAGTCGCCAAAAGTTTTCTAAGTTGAAAGAGTGAAAGGGGGCCATAACTCTGTAAAAATGTGTAGAAGACACTGATGCTACACAGGTATCGTTCCTCCCTGATGCACTATCACAACACTAAATATTATTCAAATTGGAGTAGCAGTGGTTGAGATACAAGTGAAAATGTTGGTACAGACAAACAGATGGATAGACAGAGACCTTCACAAGATACCCCTTTGACTTTTCAAGTTGGGGGCATAATAAACTTGCCTTGAACAAACCTGAATCCTCACCATTAAATGCTCAATACCAAATATCAAAACATTATCTTTGGTGGTTCATGAGGAGATTTTTAAAGATTTTTAGGCTTTTGGGGGAGTGTGGTGGCTCAGTGGTTATGGTTTTGGACTTCCAACCGAAATGTCCATGGTTCGATCTGTACCAGGGGTAACTATGCTGTGTCCATGGGCATGGCACCTCATCCTGAATGCCCATTTGGGGGCATGGTGGAGCTCTGTATTAAGGCATACTGCATGTAGATGAAGCACTTGTCTTCAATCAATGCTAACCCTGCTTGTGCGGAGTTAGTATGTTGGGGAGTCTGGCAGTTGGTTGCCATTGGTCAGAGATTCTCTTCAGGTACTCCAGCTTTCTCCACCCATAACACTGTCTGACACGACCCTGGCTGTTGAAAGTGTTGTTAAACCCCTTAGACTTTTTGGGACATTTTTTTCATTAATGTCTGAAGATGGCAGCAGCTTTTTCTGAACAAAGTAGAAAGGGTAAACTCCAAAGATGGTCTGTGCCATATATGTTTGAATTAGCTGCAGTGCTTTTGAAGAAGTTGATAGAGATCAAGAAAGATTTTCCCATCGGCAACAGTGTTAAAATGGGCATCTCCATATGGCACCCATGTCAGAGAGCAATTTTTGGGGTCCACCTGATTCCACTGGTCATAAGGAAGTTGCAAACCAAATGAAAGTGTCAATGACACTGTAGCTTAACTTGACTGTGTGTAGTGTTTGATGAAAAGGATATTTATATATTTATTTATTTATTGGTGTTTAAAGTCACATCTTTTTGCACAATGGCTAATCATGACCACAACATGAGTATCAACTCCAGACCAGGGGTGAGCATTGATAAGCCCTGTTGCCCATTTTAGAGAGGGTTTGCACCTCTCAAGCATTGGTGACTGGGTCCTATTTTACCATCTGCGTGGCACTTTGTAAATTGCTGAAAAGGAAATGTCTCAAATGCATCTGCAAAGTGTTCCTGAACTAGACATGCCAGATTGTAACGTTAGCCTCCCAAGATGACATTCAGACTGCCTGATGCACATAACCTAGACTTGAAGACCATATCTTCAAACCGCTGTCTTCCATGAGTTTCCCAAGCACACCAAAGTTCTCTTGCTAGAGATGAAAGTTTCCTAAATGAATAACATCTATAAATGCAATGGAATAGTTCCAAATGGCTTGATACATTTTAGATGCTGTGAAGACATCTTGTGTGATGTGAAGATTCAGATGTTTGCCTGATTGACATGAGAGTGAATCTTAAGTAAAAACTCTGCAATTGTATGTATCCAGTAATTGGGTGGTGGATTGAAGGTAAGTATGCAATGGAAGTCTTTTCATTGCAACCTCATATTTGCCAAAAAGTGCAGCAACCACCCTCCACAGATTGGAAAGCACTGATCACCATTGTTCAAATTGTGACTCAGCTTCCACATGTTAAGCTTTGATATCACAAAAATGACTGACGAAAATTTGGATCTGAAATCTGGTGAACATGGGTGGTGGCTCACACTAATGCTGATGCTCCGGGGTTCAAATAATTGAGAATGGACTTGTTAGGTTTTGTAATCGAAGAGAAGTGTCTCTTTACACAATCTTTTGATGCACACTTTTCCTGGCAAGCAAAGGTGTGTGTGTTGTGAATATCACTGGGATCACTCGATGTTCTGCGTGAAAAGGTTGACACAGAAAAAGTCTGAACTGTTGACATTATATCTTCAAGGTATAGAGGTAGGAAATTTTGCTGATTCAACAAAAAAACTGACTGTGTTCAACTAAAGATGTTTTGATTTCACACACTATATTTTAATTAGCGTGGTGTACTTCTAGTTGGCTTGAATACAAATATTCTTGGTGCAAAATATTCCAGTTTATGAATGAGAAGAACTTTGAATAGATTGGAATGATTAGGTGTTTTTTGCTGAGATGTATCAATGACCTACTTAATAAACTTTATCAAGGAAACTTTTGAAGTGGCCACCACTTTGAAAACTTGACAAAAGTTCAATGAGCTTTGTAAAAAAAAA
Organism: Pictodentalium vernedei; assembly: GCA_031216915.1. Lineage (NCBI taxonomy): Eukaryota > Metazoa > Mollusca > Scaphopoda > Dentaliida > Dentaliidae > Pictodentalium > Pictodentalium vernedei. The sequence continues at coordinate 426,017,797 of CM062295.1, forward strand.
TATAACTGTTTGTGACCACAACATGGAGATAAAGTAAAGTTCAGTCAATTGTTTATACCCATGCTTCCCATTTCAGAGGACTTCCATACCAAGCATTGATGATTGGCTCCTATTTTACCAGGAAAACAGAGCTTGTTTACCACAGTAAACAAGCACTACTTCACTTCTCTAGGTCTCTGGGGGATTGAGAGATTGACTATATGCAATGCAGTAATCTTTTAACCAAATATTGATTACATCATCCCAAAAAAGGGCAAAAGGTGAAGTCATAGCTAGTTTCAATGAAATTTGGTATGTAAATAGAACTCAAGTATGAAATAAGTGTGCTTGACTTTTTGTGCCTCTTATGCCATTTCAAAGTTATGGGCACAGAGAAGTTCAGAACTGGAGTGGGTGTAATAATGAGATGAAGAATATTCCTGATTATTCTACCAAACAATCAAATTAAGAGTATTCCTGAATATTCCTGATTATTCCATGTTGTCATAGAAATTTAATCCTGTTTCAATATACCTGATCATATTCCACATTGCACTGGAGTTTGTGAGCATTCTGGAGAATATTCTAGATATTCATGAATACTGTTTTCCATATTCTAGAATAGTCTTGTTCATTAATATTCCTGAATGTTCCATTTAACATTCTAGAATAATCATGAATATTCTAGAACATGTCATTATAATCTTCATGAATAATTACAAATACTCATGAATAATTCATGTTTTAGAAAGAAGAAAAACAAAAGATATGCGGTGGGATTTTCTGACATTACGATGTGTATTACCACACCACATAGAGATGCTTCCAGATAGTTTTGTGGCAATGGAGAGTCGATCACTGATAGTATATGTAGACAACGTGAATATACAAGAGAGAAAGGCCTCAATTTTGGTTGGAGATTCCCTCCCCGAATTGAGTCAGTGAGTGATATCTCTGTGGGTGGCCAGACATATTGATGAAGTCCAGATACTGGGTTTCCAATACTGATTTTGTCCATCATTTCTGTAAGATGAAAGCTTATCATCTGGAAGATGAGTTGCAGTTACAGCAGGGAAGGTGGGGGCTGCAGGTATGTCACAGCTTTTGGTGTTTTAGGTCGCAAAGTGTCATCAGATATCATAAACATAATCAATAATTGCATCTGTAACTTTTATGGGTCTTCAACAACACACGAAAGGTGCTTTTACTTCATATTAAGAGGGCAAATTTTGTTACCTGAATATGGCACCCACGCATAGTAGCCAAGATAGATTCAACAAGCCCCAAATTTTACAGGTGGGATTCTGATCTACATGTAGTTTGGACAGAGGAACCATTTCCTTGTGACATCTCATCTACCCCCTTCAGTATGCCAAACAGCAGGATGAGGGAGTCAGTGGATGATTGAAGATAACTGTTTTTAAATTTTGTATGTGAATTAACCTGTATATACTTCCAAAAATGACTTTAACATACTTTCTGCATATTGAAATCTGTGGAATTTGCAAACTAACTAACCCCTATGTAACCGTCAGTTCTCTATAAAACTGACAGGATTGTTCTGAATTGATCACTGGAATACGAAAATCAATTAAGTGTATTACATACATTCATAACACACCTGAGAAAAGATTACCTTTATGTACTATGATTAAATAGGATGTTCCTGGTCAAATGGAAATAGTTTGGTGCTGATTTGACATTGGCATGAATTCAGAGAAACATTGTCAGAAGTTTAGTGAATTTACAAATTGGGCAAGGATTAGGTTTTTCAGTAGTAAACGGACTACGACAGAACAATTTGACATATATGGCATACATTTTATGAGCATACGGATACATGCCATTTTGGTACATGACTTTCCTGTGTATACTGAAATCTTTTTGAAGCAAAGTGAAAAAAATGCTAACATTATCCTGAATGGTAAAAAACCCCCAAGAAGCCCCATGGGACCTGAAGCACTTATCTTGAACAGAACCCAATATAAACAGAGTCCAAGAATGAATCTACATTAAGCAATCAATCTCCATAGGATCCATTGTCAATCCTTGAGCCCGCCAGGAGTGACTAAAATAGTTCAAGCATCATGCCTTTTCTTCATTTGATTTATTTATTTATTTATTTATTTATTTATTTATTTATTTATTGATGTTTAAGGTCACATATTTATGCACAATGGCTAATCATGACCGTGACAGTTTTACGTGTGGAGGAAGCCGGAGTACCCGGCAAGAACCACCGATCAACGACGAGCAGCTGCCAGCTCCCCAACATCGGAACTCCGCACTGCTCCACAGGCAGGGTTAGATTGGTTGAAGACATGTGTACCATCGACGTGCAGTACGTCTTAGTACACGGCGTCATTGTGCCCCCACGTGAGCAATGGAGATGAAGTGTCTTGCCCAAGGACACAACGCGGTTGCCGCAAGTGGGATTCGAACCGAGGACCTCTCGGCTTGCAGTCTGCACCTCTACCAACTGAGCCACCGCGCTACCTTTCAGTTGATCAGAATGTAAAAAGCAGAGCTCCTCTATGGAGCCCCTTGATAAAAACCTATGTGGATTAATCTTAGTTACACATCTCTAGAGAGTACACAATAAAAAAATTATAAATCTGCAGCTACACGGCCAATTCTGGCTCCCACAGGGGGCCCAAATATTAACCCAGGCACTCGATTTGAACAAACTTGAATCTCACCTCACTAGAGATCTTGTAATCCAAATATGAAAGCATTCTGACTGGTGGATCTGCAGAAGACTTTTAAAGAAATTTCCTCATATTGCGCTAAGTTAAAATTCAGGCTACCATAGGAAGCCCAAATATTGACCCAAGGACCCGATTTGAACAAATTTGAATTTGACTGCCCAAGAGATGTTATAAACCGAATATGAAAGGATTCTGACCTGTAAATTTGAAGAGGATTTTTTAAGAAACTCCCTCATATTGCACTATGTTGAAATTTGGGTTCCCATAGGGAGCCCAAATATTAACCCAGGTATTTGAATTGAACAAACTTGAATTTGCCCCCCACCCCCACCCTTCTCAGAGGTGTTGTATACCAAATATAAAAGCATTCCAACTGGTGGATATGAAGAAGAAGATTTTTAAAGATATTTCCTCATATAACACTAGCACTAAGTTAAGATTTGGGCTACGACAGAGAGCCCAAATTGTAGTCTGGAGAGCTGATTTGAACAAATTTGAATCAGACAGCCCTAGAGATGTTGGATACCAAATATGAAAGCATCCTGACTGGTGGATCTGAAGAAGAATAAGTTTAAAGAAATTTCCTCATATTGCACTAAGTTAAAATTTGAGCTACCATAGCGAGCCCGAATACTAACCTAGGGACTTGATTTGAACAAACTTGAATCTCACCTCCCTGGAGATGCTGAGGAAGAAGACCAAATATTAACCTAGGCACTTGGTTTGAACAATCTTGAATCTGACCTTTATAACAATGATGTATAACAAATATTAAAGGATTCCTTCTGGTGGTTCTGAAGAAGATTTTTAAAGAAAATTCCCCATATTGCAACAATGCCCCAAGTTAAAAATAATTTGGGCTCCTGTATTGAGCCCAAATATGAACCAAGGGGCTTCATTTTAGCAAACTAGCATCTGACCCCCTTACGCATTCTGTATACCATATATCAAAAGATTCTGGCCATTGGTTCTGCAAAAAATTTTTAAAAGTTGTTTTGCAAATATGCCGACACAGCATTTTTTTAATGCCCCCCCCCCCCCCCCCCTCCCCTACAGAACATCCAGACATAACCGTTGGCAAGGCAATTTTTTTTACCATTCAATTCTACTGGTTCTAAGGATGCTTAATACCAAATAGCAGTTCTCTGTTCAGTGTGCTTCAAGAAATATGGGTGTTTGAAAATATTTCTATTTTTAACACCTCGTGGACACAGGAAAACTTTTTTGCATGGCTCAAGTACTTATGGCCCAATAATACCACATACAAAAGTTAGTTCAAATTGGACATCGGTTCAGAAAATAGAAATTTTGGGCAGGGCCAAAAAATCTTGCACTCCCACTACAAAGGCAAATATTGCTTCACAAACTTCCTTTGAACAAATTTGATTCTACACCTTAAAAGGAAGCCCCAGAACATATATCAAGCCATTGTACCCACTGGTTCATGAGAAGAAGATATTAAAATTATTTTGGAGCATTTTCCCTCAACCCCTCCCTATGGGGCTGGGCATGCTGAGTTGAACAAAAATGCAATGCCCCTTTGGGACCATCACTCACACAAACTTTCACTTGAATTGGCCCAGTGGTTTTGGAGAAGTCCAAAACATAGTGTTGACGGATGACAGATGGACGATGGACAGAAAGCGATTAGATAAGCTGAGCTTGACTTCATCAAGGTGAGCTAAAAGCAGGATGAAACATATTTCAATAGCCATGTTATGCACATATCGCATTTTGTACAACTCCACCCCTTGAAAATTACAGTGACCACTACTGAAGTGAAATATCACAAAAATAACTGGCTGACATTCTGTATAACTCCAGCCCCTGTATACCACATTGGACACCACTGAAGAGAAAGATAAGAAAATTTTTATTGCACTACCACAAAAAATGGGTATGCCACACAAATACACTTGTATATACAGGAAACAACAGAAGTACATGAGGGAATATAACAATGTCAGCATTCTAACATAAGTGCCATGGCACAACCAGTCATGTTATGCCCACACTTGTCCATCACCCACATATATATTTACATGCATACGCATATTATTTACGTTAACTTTACAGAATCTCAGTTTGCTTGTTTCTGTCGTGTTAACCCCTCGCACAGACCTGATTCTCCACATCTGTGAGTATGTGTCTAAAACTTTTATTGACGTTTTGAGGAGCTTGCCATGGGTTAAGCCACACCCAGCTAAATCCATACTCGGAAAGCAAGGATTCCACCGCAGATGTACAGCCATGCCCATGGGCCTGCATGTCATCAAATATCATCTTGAGTAGTGGATTGGCGTTAACTGATTTAGCTTTATAAAATCCATTTGATTACCATATTGTTGGCAGCATTTTAAATATTGAGCTACATACCACAGACACTGATAGTCCATTTCAAAATGGTCTCTCTGAATGTAATCACTCAATTACTGACATGATGCTACATCAAACTCAAAGAAGATAATCCTAATTCTCCTTTAGATGTTCTTCTTTGCTGGGCAAATATGGCAAAGAATTCTTTACAAAAGTGGCATGGGTTTAGTAGTTACCAATTAGTATTTGGAAAGAATCACAATCTGTCAAACATTATGCAAGCAAAGCATGGCTACTTTTACAGATGCATCTCATGCAAATCTGAATGATGGAGTTAGTAGTTTGGGAGCGTACATTATCTTCTTGTTGTACTCAAATATGAACTGTTACACATTATCGTGGTGAACCAAGAAGATTTGACGTGTTGTTAGGTTTACTATTGCAGCTGAAACCCTTAGTCTATTGGATGGCATTGAAGATTCCATCTATTTGAAAAACATATTAATAGAACTCTTGAAAATGAAAAATTTATACCAATTTTAATATTTTTAATACCAATGCAACCCAATTTATTACCAGGGCCAAACACAAATTTTGAATCCCCAGACCCCCAAAATCTGCCAAAAAACTCCAAAAAAGAGAAGACCAGTATGGCCCTCCATACTTTTAAGGACAACAACAGGCTACCGCCATCTTGTCATTCTTTATTGCTGTGCTTGTTGAAAGTTGATAAGAACAGTATAACTCAGCAGGGAGGAAGGAGTGTCCACTCCAGGGAGGGCCATCCCAGTCTGGGCCATTGGTAAGTATTAAAAATATTAAAATTGGTATAAATTTTTCATATTTTTCCACTATACCAATGGCCCAGACTAGCTGAGAATAGTAAACAGGCATGTGGGCCTAGTACTAGATATTCATTGCGCCTATTTCAGAAAAACAATGAAAATATAGGTGTAACTCTGTTTAAGGCCTAGCATAACCCATTATGCTAATTGGATAAAGGAAGCCAAAATATAAAGAAGTCCAGAGAAATGAGACTCTTTACAAATCATTAAAAGTGTCCGAGTATTGTATAGTCTTGACACATGACATATACAATAACGCTTCACATCGAGCTACACATTAATGGCATATAATACATTGAAAATTGCTTCATATCAAGCCACACATTAAAACTACCATAGCACCGACCCCAGGATACTATCACTGAAGGAGGTATGTCCATGCTTTTCACTATAAAGCCAGATGACCATTTGGAAATACCATCCCCTCCCCCTGAAGGAGGTATGTCCATGCTTTTCACTATAAAGCCAGATGACCATTTGGAAATACCATCCCCATCCCCTCCCCCTTCCCCTTATTTTGAAAGTAACTACACATCAAAACAAAGAGGGTAGCAGACTGGTGACAGTGCTAGAGCAGACCAAACAAAAGGGTGAATGAAATTCCTAATTAGAATGGACGACATTCTGAGCTACCGATAACGGTCCTAAAGATCTGAGATCATCCAAAATTGATTCTCGAAGACAAAAATTTGGTAAAAGTCATCTGTTGAGTCCAGTAAGTTGCTTGCATCAAATCCTTCAAAGAAGTACTACTAGCATAAGCCCAAGAAGAAGCTAAAGCTCTAACTTTGTGAGCTGAAATCATATAAGCTATTCTCTGATTCAAAGACAAAGCATTATAAGCTGTCCGAATAGCTAACTGAATCCATCTAGATATGGAAATGAACAGAAATATCATTTCTGTTAGGAAGAAGAGAAAGAAATAACCTCTTCCCACCTCTTCTAATAAAACTAGAACGCTGCTTATAAATCCTAAGTGCTCTTACTAGACACAACAAAAATCTTTGACCATCTGAAGATGGTGACGCTTTAATAAGAATTGGGTTAGGGCGTTTTTCCGGAACCTGATTCTTAGCTAAGAATCCCACTTTCGTAGTGAGAGTAATAGAATTACCTACACTACGATAATGAGAGTCTTCAACAGATAATACATGAAGCTCACTAACACTTCTAGCTGATGCAAATGCTAAAAGGAAAGGCGTTTTATAAGTAAGAGTTATAAGTAAGAAATTTAAACTCAACAGTATTTGATGGCTCAAAAGGTGCTTCCTGAAGTTTCAGAAGAACCCAAGCTAAATTCCATTTAGGGACTAGTCTCAAGGTATGAGGTCTGTTCATAGAGAAATTCCTCATTAATTTACTTAAAGATACATCTGACCAATGTTTAATTTCCCTTGATGTGCATAGGTGCCAGCAAGCATAGACCTATAACCCTTAATAGTTACTGGCTGTAGCTAACTTCATCAAAAAGATAAATAAAAAAGTTAGCTAATTGAGGAATAGTTGGGTTAAAGAAATCAATCAATTGTGATTCACACCAACGAACAAAAACCTTCCACTTCGCTTCATAATTTAACGAAGAGGAGGTCCTCCTGCAGTTAGAAATTGCATCCATTGCTTGTCTGGAGAACTGTTTTCTGTGCAGGAAGGGCCGCACAACTGAAAAACGTGAAGGTTGAGACTTTCCGGATTGTGATGAAGCCGACAGAGTTTCCCCTGCGTCAGAAGATCCTGGAGAGGCGGTAACTTCCACGGAACGTCCCGAAGAAGCTCCCGGAGAAGATTTATCCATGGTCTGTGAGCCGACAGACATGCTACCAGTAGAATCTTACAAGAAGACTGCTTTATCTTTAGCAAGATCTGTTGAATGAGGGGAGCTGGAGGGTAAGCATACCCTATTATCCCATTCCATGAAATTGACAGAGCGTCTACTGCATAAGCCTGAGGGTTCGGGCATGGAGACACAAAAGTCTGTAACTGATTGTTCAGACTCGTGGCAAAAAGATCGATCATTGAACGTTCCCACTGGAAGCAAATCTGATTGAAGACAGATTTTTTCAACATCCATTCTGAAGGTAGCAGACGACCCTTTCTCGATAGAGAGTCTGCTATTACATTCAGACGGCCTGGAATATGATGAATTGATATCAGAATCTGATTCTCCTGAGAGAAAAGAAGAATCTTTTCGGTGAGATTCAACAGCTAGATGGACTGAGTACCTCCCTGATTCCAAATATAGGCTACTACCGTTGAATTGTCCGATAGAATTTGAACATGTGAGTTAATTACTCGACGGAACCAATGATTTAGAGCTAACCAAATTGCACTCATTTCTTTGTAGTTTGTATGGGACACAAGAAACTGACTCTCCCATAAACCGTGACACACTTGATCGCCCAGAATCAGAGAAGCACCCAACCCTCCTGACTGGCATCTGTCATGATTATAAACGACGACTCCTGAATCTGAAGTGGTATTCCCTGGGATAACCACTGGATATCCGCCCAACTTTGAAGATGAAGCTTTACTGACTGAGTTGAAGCAATCAGACTGTCCAACGACTGACGCTTTACGCTCCAATTTTGAATTAGAAAAATTTGAAGTGGACGAGTGCGCAAATGACCTAGTGGAATTAATTCTGCGGCGGCACCGCAAAGTCCTAACAGCCGCATAAACTCTCTTCCAGTAACGACTTGCATGTTTATGCAGTATTTTGCATAAAGAGAAACTAATTTTGTTTTTGCTACCGGCAAACGGACCCGATTGTTGAGAGTATCGAAACTCATTCCCAGGTGAACAAACGACGTTGTTGGCATTAAATCCAACTTGTCGACATCGATTATAAAACCTAGGCACCGTAGCAGCGATAGCAGACTCTGAACATTGCTTTGAAGAGCATGAAAATTTCCGTATCTTTGAAGAATGTCAGCCAGATATGCCGACGTCATCGAAGCCGAGTGTGCCCTAAAGTGGCTCATCACCGCATTCATCACCCGAGAGAATGCCCACGGAGCAAGGCTCAAGGCAAAACACATTGCTCTGAACTGGTATACTTTCCCGTGAACTGCGAAACAGAGGTATTTCAGAAAAGCCGGATGAATCAAGATGTCTATGCTTGCGGCGTAATCGTTCACTTGGATGCTGCTTCTCACCGACCGAATTGTCTCCATATAAAATTTTGGAGCAATTATTAGCTTGTTTATCCAACTGGGATTGATGACCAGCCGGAACGAGCCGTCTGGCTTCGGTACAAGAAAAAGATGACGGTAGAATCTCTTTGAATTGGGATTCTCTACGACCTCTATTGCCTCCTTTTATAGAAGAGAGTCTACCGCTGAAATGAAAGCCTCTCTCTTTGTTACATTTTGTGGAAGACTCACAAAATGTGGAATCCGCATTAATGGAGGTTTTCTCCGGAACAAAAGACATAGACCATTTTTTACAACGTCTCGAACGGAAAGATCCTGTGTTATTTTGTTCCAGTTCCTTGCGAATTTTGAAAGCCTTCCACCAACCGGAGAACAGTAGCGGTCGAACACTTCATTTGTAGGACTTACAAGGCTAATATGAGGAGAAACCTCTTGAAGCTCTCGCACCCCTCTGTGACGGTTACGCGTTTCGTTATTTACCGATTGCGTTGAATCCCCTTTTTGATATCGCTCCCCTGTTTCAAGCCACCATGCCCACCATTAGCTCTAGAAGCAGCACGGGCTTAGCCTTTCTTGGAGAAAAATTTTCCTCTCCGAGGAGTACCATTTGTGGAAGGCTGAGGTTGCGAAGCTGAGCACAACAAAAGCTGACTTGTGGCTTTCTTAGAAGCATATTCAAATACAGCTTTTAACTGATCATTGAATAATGAAGAGCCCGAAACTGGAGCAGCCCTTAGAGAGCTCTTAACACAGTCATCAATAAATGACATAGATTTAAGGGTAGCATCACGCATGACCAACTCTAAATTCGCTACGGAAAGAGCAGAGTGGGAAGTTGTATACATGACGGCGCGAGAGAGCACTCTCAAAGGAGATAACTCCTGTAGGCTCTCAGATTCCAAATTGGCAACCAATGCCCTGCAAATGTGATCTGCATATGACATAGCGTCCAAAATTCTTCTGCTAGATTCAATGCAAGTATCTATAACAAAAGAACTGATGCTACACGATGACGGAAGAGACATACCTAAGTCCCTTGCACCATCATCCTAGTGCAGAGGAGCTCTTGGAATCTTATTCTCGCCTACCATATTTAAGAAGGTATTGCCTCTAAACGGTAGGTTAAGCTTCCTTTCCGAAATGAAAGAACCTTTTCTAGCCTGAGCCAGGTCTACAATAGCTTCGTCAACACAATCAAACACATCTAACGTTTGGACTGATTGAGATGGATACAGAAGGATACTTTCCTTCGGCTTAATGACCTCCCTGTCTAAAGAAGACAGACGCCTGGCTCTAGAAGGCGCAGAACTCTGACCAGAAGGAATTAATTCAGGTAAAAAATCCTGCAGGAACCTCATAGTTTCCATATGTTGCTCAGCCAAAGATGCAGTGTCAGTCTCGTCTTCATCAAGCTCCCTAACACTACCAGCTAGAGGTTCCTGGTCTGGTCTATTATCAGCATACTGATAATTGAGGAAACCCCTTCTTTCTGATGATCCAGCATCGTCCGAATCATCCGAAGCGGAGATCGATGACGTCCGCACTTTATGCTGCTGGGAGTCTGAAATTAGCTGGGCAATTTGCTCCAGCAATTCCGTATTCGAGGCTATGTTCCCATTCTTTTTGGCTCCAGAAGGTGATCTGACACAGAGCCCTGTGTCCGTCTTTTTGAAAAAGACGTTTTTGCCTTGAAATGCTAGCCTTAGAGAGAGCCAGATCCTGGCTCTGACTCTCTACCTCTGGATCTTGTCAGCTTGCATGCGGTCTACTGTGCAGAGTCCTGGAAGCGGACGAAGAAGAGGCTCTTATATCAAGACTACTGCCAGCCGTACTGGCAGAGAAAGGTACATCAGAAACAACTGGCTCCGAAGCATTATCTACCGGACTACCAGTGGAACTGGCAATAAAAGACGAATCATTCTGTTTTGACCCCAAAACAGAAGAATGCTTCACTCCTGATGCACCTTTCAGCTTGACTGGCCGTCATCTGAACGGACGACTGTCTTCCATCCTCCTTATCCTGGACCGCTACGAATTTTCCCGGTATGGAAGCACTAATGAAAGGCTCTGTCACACTGGTCGAGCTAGTTGACCGTCTGCTTGCCCGAGGTACCGAGTATTCTGCGATACCTCGTAAGTCAACATGCTCTGTATCTGAAGACGACGGCAGCACAGAACTTGATGTTATAACATGACCAATACCATGTTCTTGTTCCTCTGAAATGGAAATCTAAATTTTATAGTAAATTTCCTTTCTTATTATACCTACCACGATTGTTTACTTCAGGTTTGCACTATAGTGGAAGTCCCTAACTCGGATAAAATACTCTCTATTTTTGTCTTTCCCAAGCAAGTTGGGAAAGAAAAGTGGTGCAAAAGCACCAATAAAAAATAAGCCAAAACTGGATCGAGTGCAACCGGCGCAGACCCAGTACGGGACGCTCTCTCCCAAGTACAATTCCACGACTTCCGTTGCCAGTGCGCATGTACCATCTCTAAAGACTCATTCTTTTTGAATCCGTCAACGTTAGAGTTATGTGATCAGCGGGGAGGAAAGATTCTTTACCCGTAAAGAAGACGGGAGGGCCTCCATGTAAACAATTGTGGTAGGTATAATAAGAAAGGAAATTTACTATAAAATTTAGATTTCTTTTCAACCTACTCACAATTGTTTACTTCAGGCTGAATAGACAAAAGGCTGGAGGGAATCGCATAACCAACCCACACATAACCCCAGTGCACTGGAACCGTGAAGCAGAAGGAAGAGGTCCCGAGGCTTATCAACCAAAATGTCGCAATCATTGGTAAAGGACAATGAAAAGAGACATATGAGCCTGTGTGACACACAGACAGAAAAAGGGCAGTAACAGCACAAGGCTGAAACTGACCTTCAAGAAGCCTAATGGCTATGGCAGACAACAGCCTGAGCAGAAGAAAGAGGACCCAGGGCAAAAAGGTCCTCCGACTGCTCCTGCAACTGGCGCAAATAAAAGGTGGAGAAAGTAGAAGCATTTCTCCAGTAGGCTGCCTGCATAACATCCGACAACTTGACGGAGTTAGAATAAGCCCAAGAGGTAGACAGTCCCGTACCTCGTGGGCAGAAATACAATTGGTAATACAATCGCCAGCTGCTAAACGACCATAAGCCGTACGAATAGCAAGACAAATCCATCGAGAAATGGATTGAGGAGAGATCTTCTGTCGACCCGGAATGAGAGACAGAAAAAAACGTTTCCTGCCTTTCCGTATGAAGCGTGTCCGATCAAGATAAATGCGAATAGCACGGACTGGACAGAGCAAAGGGCGATTATCCTCAACAGAAGGAAGAGCCTGATACAGATAGGAGGAGGAGTAGTATCTGGTAACTGATTCTTGGCCAAAAAGGAGCAATCAGTGGTAAAAGTAACACTGTTGGGAGAGCTCCTAAAAAAGGCCGGGTCAACCGAGAGGGCGTGAAGCTCACTAACCTGTCTGGCCGAAGCAAATGCCATCAGAAAAGCCGTCTTATATGTGAGAAAATGCATATCCACCTGGGATAAAGGTTCGAACGGCGCCCCCCCCCCCCCCACCCCCCCCCACCCTCAAGCAAAGCAGCACCCACGAAAGATTCCATCGTGGAGTAAGCTGCAAAGTCCGAGGCCTTTTCAAAGAAAAGTGCCGAATAAGCTTGGAGAGGTAAGGATTAGTACCGATACGACGCTTCCCCACATAAGAAAAAGTCTCTGAAAGCATAGACCTGTAACCCTTGATGGTAACAGGCTGGAGACCCCGAGAATCAAACAGATATACCAGAAACTCCACAATCTGTGAAATCGAAGGATTGGCATAATCAACAGAGTGATCAGCACACCATCGACAGAAGACCTTCCATTTAGCTGCATAAGCTAAACCAGTGGAGTGCCTCCTTGAAGAAGAAATGCACTCCACTGCTCGTCTCGAAAAACCTGACAAAAGATATGCGTGAAGGCACAACGAAGTCGGGTCGACGTGAAACCTCCTAGGGCGACCTTGACAAAGAAGGTCGCGATGTAGCGGGAGACGTGCCGGAACCGCCGCCATCAGCGAGTGGAGCTGATTGATCCACACCCGCTGAGGCGACAGGGGAGCGATCAGAATGATTCGACAACTGCAGGTTCGAATTTTGGCGAGAACCTGAGGAAGAATCGGAACCGGCGGGAAGGCGTAGCCGACTAGACCGTTCCAATCGAGTGACAGAACGTCCACGGCAAAAGCCAGAGGATCTGGACACGGGGACACGAAAGTGTCCACCTGATGGTTCCAACGAGTCGCAAAGAGGTCGATGTGGGGACGTCCCCAGAGATCGCAAAGCGACTGGAACACTGCCCTGTGAAGCATCCACTTGGTGGAAATAACCCTGCCCTGTCGGGACAGGGAGTCGGCTAGGACGTTCAGACGACCGGGAATGTGACGAACAACCACTCCGGCGTGAACATCCTGAGCGAGCAGTAGAAGATCCCGAGCTAACTCGTACATCTGAACCGAGTGCGTGCCGCCCTGGTTCCGAATGTAAGCAACCACTGTCGAATTGTCGGATAGTAGAAGGACCTGGCGATTCGACAGCTGAGGGATCCACTGCCTGAAACTCAGAAGAGCAAGAAGCTCCTTCTGGTTGATGTGTAGAGCTGCTTGATCCTGATCCCACATCCCGTGTAGGGAAAGACCGAGAGGATCCAACGTCGCACCCCATCCTAGATCGCTGGCATCTGCCGTCAGAACGCGATCGGACGTGGGTAAGTCCAGTGGAACACCCCGCGTAATCCACTGAACATCTGTCCAGGGAAGAAGGTGAGGATACAGAGAGTCCGGAAACGGAAGCGCCTGATCCAGAGAATCTACATTCGGCCTCCAACGACTGAGCAGAAAGTGTTGGAGAGGTCTGACACACAGCCGACCTAGAGGAATGAGATCCGTCACCGAACCGCAGAGACCGATCAGCCGGAGAAAACTCCGAGCGGTCGCGGACATGGACTGGGACAGAGTCAGAGCAAAAGCTGAGAGAATCACAGCCTTGGCCTGGGGAACCGCTACCAAATTAAATTTGGTTGGGAAAGACATCCCCAGATGACAAAACGACTGAGAAGGGACCAGGTCCGACTTCTCCTCGTTGACTCTGAATCCTAGCGACGTGAGCAAGCTCAACAGAGTGGCGACATCCGACTCCAGTAAGGCAGCATTGGAATGCCTCTGGAGGATATCGTCCAGATATGCCGAAGTAGTCACCCTGGACTGTGTGCGATGGAATGCTATCACATGCGACATCAGTCTGGTGAACGCCCAAGGAGCCAGGTTGAGGCCGAAAGGCATGGCCTTGAACTGGTAAACTCGCCCCAGAAAAGCGAACCTGAGATACTTCCGTGACGCCCGATGCATCGGAACGTGGAAGTAAGCGTCTCGCAGGTCGATGCTGGCTGCGAAATCTCCCTGGTGAATTGATTGGCGGACCGACCTGAAAGTCTCCATGCTGAACTTGGGAGCAATGATAGACTGGTTCAGGATACTCAGATCGATAACCGGTCGGAGTCGGACGACCTTCTTTGGCACCAAGAACAGGCGGGAATAGAAACCCACTGACTGAACGTTCTTGACGACCTTGATCGCCCCCTTTGCCAGGAGATTGGCAATCTCCGTGGACAAAAGTTCCCGACGTAAAACGTCTGAAGGAACTGTGGTTGGAAGAGGCACCCTTGACAGAGTGGGGTGCCGTCGGAAGGATATGCACAGCCCGGACCGAACAACATCTAACACCCACGGATCGGATGTGATGGTGGCCCAATGGTCTGCGAACTCTGCTATCCTTCCTCCAACCTGGGACGAGTCGAGGTGAGGACCTTCATTTCGAGCTCCGACGAGGCCCGCGAGAGGAGAAACCACCTCCTCTACTAAATGAAGAATCCTGAGACTTCCCTCGATTCTGCCGACCCCTACCTTTACCCCATGAGTAAGAAGTAGAGACGGCGGCAGAAGGACCAGCCTTTTGCTTCACAGGGGAAGCAGAAGGGTACTGGTTAGGCTTGGAACGGCCCTTGCCTCCCCTAGAAGGCTGATCAAGCTGACGAAACAGCTGCTGATCTTTGGAATGACGTAGGACGTCATCCCGGACCGTCGACACGGAACCATGGAAAAGTTGCGGACCTGCCAAAGAAGCAGATCGAAGAGCAGCACGCTGCTCCTCGGGAAGGGATCGTCCTGTGTCCAGCACAGCGTCCCTTCGAACTAATTCCAAATTAGCCGTGTTACAGGCATGCGTGTGAGTAAGGTGCATAAGCGCCTTGGACAGCACACGCAAAGGAGCCTGAACCTCGTCAAACTTATCTGGAGGCAGATAAGCAGCCAAAGCTGAGACGTGATCTGAGAGAGAAAGCATGCCAAGCATCTCTCTAGATAAGCCCAACGTGGACTCCAGAGTCGTCATTGGAATGACGGCAGACTTGGGCTTGGAAAGCCCGAGGGAAGTGGAATCCTGATCCAGAACCGTCAAAGTCTGGCAGACCGACGGATTGGCGGAATCGTAGGAATGATAATGCACAGGAGGCAAAAAGGTGTCAACCCTGGTGAAGAACGAAGTCTTCAAAGCCTTGGAATTCAGCTTGGAATAGACTGCTGAAAAAGCTTCAACCACCTGTACCGACTGGCATGGTCGAAGGCGCCCAGAAGCAGGTTGCTCCATAGGTTGTTGGCGCGCGACCGATGATCGCGGCCAGGCTGACACTGTCGGCTGGTTGGCAGGTTTGAGATCAGGCAGAAACCCAAACACAAAGTCAAGAGCTGCCCGTAGTCCGAAGACTGCTGGCCCTCGACCTCAAGCATGTCAGACTCCTCCCCAGAGTCGGAAGACACATAGCCCATCATGGGCAAACCAGCCGACGCCTCCCATGGTGTCGGGACACCAGAGGAATCAGAAACCAGCCTGTTTCCAATCGCGGGAGGCGGCACCATAGGAGGCGCCTGGAAACCACTCATAGCCTCGCTGGAAGCCACAGGAAGGCTCTTAGAAAGAAGCTGAGTGAGTGAGGAGAGGGCCTCCCTAAGCTCACTGCCAGTACCGACCGGTTCGACAGGGGAGCGAACCGGCAAAGTGTCTTCACCTCTGACCCTCTTAACCAGCGAAGGGTCACGATCCTCTAAAACACCCGACGCGGGACGACGGGTGGCAGCCGAAACATCTGAAGGCAGACGTGTATAGGGGTACGATGCACCCCGAGGATCAATATGGCGAGAACTCATGAGAGTCACCGCGGACCTCTGCGGGGCAGAAGGACCAGGCTGCACAAAAGGCGTTGGTCCCCCAAAACTGGCCGTGAGGCCAGAATGAGTACACGGAAACGCCACAGAGTTCATAGTGTTTCCACTAAGAACATCCGAATCCAAAGACACAACTGTGGTGCTCGACGGCGAAGCGACCACAGAGATGGGTTCGGCCGGCAGCCCCTTCCGACTTCGCCGAGTTGAAGTCAGGGAAGGCTGAGGCCGATATCCCACGTTTACAGTACCGGACATTCCTGCAGTCCCCTGCAGCGAAAAGCCGAGGCCGGCTGAAAATGACGACGAAGCAGACGGACCAGCAGTAGTAGTAGATACGTCGAGAGTCGTTGAGGCTGGTGAAATAGTGGAGAGCACACTGGCTCGGCTCCGAAGGAGGAGTCACAACCCTAGTGACAGCCTCAGATGTCGACTGGAGGGGGACCGTAGTCCCGGAACCAGGCACCTCTTCACCTGAACACTCAACGGCTCCCGCAGTATCCACCACAGGAAAAGACTGCACATCCCCCACGGAGGAGGAATAACTCTCACCAGACAAGGTCAGCTCGGGAGGCCCCGAACGACCACGTTCTCCTTTCCCGTGGGAGCGGGAGGCACGGCCACGAGAACGAACGACACGGTTAACTGACGCCCAGAAAGTGGATGACCATGATCCACAGACACCACATGGCCGCTCGGCTGAACACCCATTACAGGAGGAACAAGACGAATGTACATCGTCCACATGCTTTGGCAGCAGACATTGCCCACAAGGAATTGTCCTGGGCATGATAGAGGTGAGAGGAGCAGAGAAGGTGAAATCAGAAAACAGAACACCCCCAAAGAAGAGAGAAGGTGACAGAAACAAAGACCCCAGATGGTCGACCGGGAACCACACAACTGTAGGAGTGGTACCCCGCTGACACCTAACTCTAACACAATTAGAAAATTTTGCAAAAAAAGCATTAACAATAATTGTGAAATAATATAATTCCGAACAGCATGGCACACGAAATTCGCGCGCGACTCGAGAGAGAACAATTAAATATACATTATGGATATATAATAGAAAAGAGAATATAAAAAAACACTGTTCCTGAGAATACAAAGGATACACTGTGGTACAATGAATCAGGAATCATCAAACATCGAGCTGGTGGAACACTGATAAGCATGCAAAAACATCTCGACACGAAGCGGATTATAAAAAGAATGAGTCTTTAGAGACGGTACATGTGCACTGGCAACGGAAGTCGTGGAGTTGTACTTGGGAGAGAGCGTCCCGTACTGGGTCTGCGCCGGTTGCACTCGACCCAGTTTTGGCTTATTTTTTATTGGTGCTTTTGCTCCACTTTTCTTTCCCAACTTGCTTGGGAAAGACAAAAATAGAGAGTATTTTATCCGAGTTAGGGACTTCCACTGTAGTGCAAGCCTGAAGTAAACAATTGTGAGTAGGTTGATAAGAAACAGAATTCTGATTAGTTACCTTAGGCGAAAGCATCGAAATCGGTGCTTCGCCGACACATGCATAAGTTGAGAGAGAATTCCATCGCTTGGAATCCCAAGAAGAGCAAGTTGCACAGGTAACATCTTTTGAGCAACGAGTGCAAGCCAAACATGATGAATGAGAATCAAGAGAGGACTTCTTCCCACTATATTTAGAACATGAGGACTTCATAGTATACACATGCCCGAGGCAAAAAATTTAACCTGAATAGGAGCCGGTAACCCAAGTCCAACACAGTCACAACGAAGGCCCAGGTCAGACACCGGTATCCAAAGAATACCCTTAACAATAGAGAAACTTTCACAGAAGATTCCCCAGAGAGAAGGGTAATGGCAAACAGACTCGCCCGACTATGTCGAGAATAGACAGTATGTGACAAAGGAGGTACGAATAATCCACATTCCATAAATTATCTGAGATTTTTAAGAAAAAGAATTTTAATTTAATAACAAATTCGCAAACAGCAAATTGTTCTTAAAAATCTAATGAAGGGATTCAAGAGGAAAAGGGTGAACATTGAACAAACACATAATGAGTAACAAAGAATGAACGAATCAGGTGCATATCCCGAAAACGGGAAGAACAAGAAATATTATTTAATTTCAATAAAGTTATAGCCCTGAACATTCAAAAACTCAATGTCCTTATTCAGCTAGTTTCTGCTGCAAATATTCCACCATTCCACTCCATAATCGTGTCTGGCTTCATTATCCTTTAGGATTTTATAGCACAGAAGTCAGGATACAGGTTGATCTGACATGGGCCAAACAACAGAATGACAAGATGGTGGTAGCCTATTGTTGTCCTTGACAACAAGTTGCGCATCGCGCAAAAGTATGGTCTTCTCTTTTTTTAAAGTTTTTGGCAAATTTTGGGGGTTTGGGGATTCAAAATTTGTGTTTGGCCCTGGTAATAAATTGGGTAGCACCAGCTAGTCTGGGCCATTGGTATAGTGGAAAAATATGAATGAACTTAGAATCGAAATATTAATTGACAACAGAAGTGTCATTGAATCAATTCATTCAACAAAAATGGTGGATGACAAACGTCTTAGAATAGATATAGCAGCAGTTAAACAATGTCTACTGAGTGGCAGCCCTAGAAATTGAGAATATTTTACTACGGCACCATTTTGCTGTAGTAAAATTCCAAGGCTACGGTAGTTACTACGGCATTTATTCTGGCACTATCTACCATGTCACAGGGGTTGAAATAACACTTGTCTACTTGTCACCGACAAGTAATTTGTACCAGCGACAACCAAAAAATAAATTCACTTGTGCTGGGCGACAAGTATATTTTTGCCATGACTTTTAATGTTGTTGAAATCATTCCCAAACATATAAATTCCGATTGCAGAAAAAAATCTGAAACAATCAGCACATTTAACAATAATTACATTCCACTTCCATTTTGTTTGTGGGGGAAACTCGTTTCTATTTTAAACCAAACATGTCATAGATTCTGAGGGAGATTCTGTGTGTACTCGTCATCATCTAGTATTTTCTGAGGAAAACCTGTTTCCATTTTTAACTAAATTTATACATCATTGGCACTGATTGAAAATCATGCATCATGCGATGCCGGGGTAACTACACAACAGTTGAAAGACAATGTGTTCAGCATTATCTGCAAAGAGTTTAGTTCTGGGTAAATTTGTAACGAAAAACCTATAAATAACCTGCCAGGGACAGCTGCACGTCCCTGGGCTATGCAAGAGAGCATGCAGAGTCGCTGCGTCACTGACAAAGCATTTCAATTTTTCCTCTTACTGAGCAAATCAAGGGCGGTAACAGCGTGTGGCTTTCGAAGCAATGACGAGAAGCGTCTTTAACAACAGCAATTTCTAATTACTGAAAGCAAACTTCACGTGGCGTATGCGTTAAAAAGCTTTATCAATTTAAAGTTTGGGGGTTTTTTTGGCAGGGGGGGGGGGGGGGGTAACTGCTTTTTTTTATTTTATTTTGATTTATTTTGCCGTAGCTGTTACTAAACAATGTCTTATGACTTCAGCGATTTTTAATTTTTTCTTGACTCGTCTTTATTTCGTTATTACAGCAAATATATGACGTCGCAAAATCAATTTTCAGCGGCATTTTGCTACGGCATTGCCAAAAGCCGTAGTGAATTTCGAGGGCTGGAGTGGTCAAGATAACTCAATCCAATAGATTCCAGGATCAGCTAGCAAACAGTATAACCAAAAAAGGAGCTTCTGGTCAGGCACTACTGAAAGTATTGTAGTCTGGCAAATTGCCTCCTGAATACTTACACATAGCTTAAACACTTGAAAGCATTCTTCCTGTATCATACTTAGCCCAAGAACATTAGGTTTCACTAGGGAAAAAAATCGGAGAAAGCTGATTTTTTCAGGGAATGTCGAGTACATGTCACTGAACGATTAGACAAAAGTCCCCTAAAAACCCAGTTGAGCTTTTTTTTCTACAGCCTTTTTTCGAAAAGGCGTTTGAAAAAAAAAAAAAAAAATCGCACGAACTTTGTAACCTCGAATTGATCCAACTGTATTTTTTGTTTACGCGTATTTCGAGCTACATAATGTCTAATATACATTTACCTAGAGGAAAATGTGCATTCTGTGACAATTTCTGCGAAAAATTATTGAAAATTCACAAAAAAGTATCGGATTTACGAAAAAAATGACGATTTTCCTAACGGATTTGCCCAAAGGGTCGTAGTACAGAACGGGATGTTAGTTGGACAGATGATAAAAAATCCACCACCATTTGAAGACTTTTATCATTGCTTACAAAATAGACATTATGGAAGACCCCCTCTGCTTCTGGCCGAGTTCCCCTTTTGGCATAAAATTCGTCAGCATGAGAACTCAACTATTTTCGGGCTTGGGACCGAACAGACGCGTCTGTGTCTGGCAGCATTAGATCAATAAATAATATTTACAGAATGTACAAAAATCAATAAATAATATTTACAGAATGTACAGATCAATCAACATGGATTAAGTTACATTGACTATTATCAACGCTATATACAGAAATGACATGACCTATATACATATTATTCATCAAACTCAGAAATTTCCGACAGGACAGTGTTTCTGTGGTTGTTACAAGAATCCGAACTGCAATTACACAAACCTGAGCAAGAGAGTCCTGCCTTCTTACACCCACACCTTTTTGTACAAGCACTCTTGCAACCACAACTGATCAGATTCAGTAGGTTATCGGGGGCACATGGCTTTGTGGCTGCAGTCGGTACAAGAAGTCCATTGTCTAGCGACCACCCCCAATCCGTCGGAGGAAGCGAAGTGCCCAGCCATTGTTGGACCTGGAGATAACATCTGTAGACATGTTATTGTGCAGCATCGCTGCTTGGTGGGAGTAAGGCTAGGTCGATGGGTTTATTCAGTTTAGATTTTGCTACATAACGCTTGTAAGTGACATATCTATATTGGTCGAGAGAGGAAACAGTTTTACTCCCGTATAAGATCAGGAGAAGTTGTTCCCCGGCAGCGGCTACTGTACTTGGTGTACTGTCATCCGCCAAAATTGTGTTGACATACTGTTGTGAGTCGCTAGTAACATCGGAGACAATTGTACTGAATACTTTCTTCTTACCAACTCGAAAGAGTGCAGAAGTAGTGTCACAACCACTTATAGAATGTGCTACAAGGAGGTTGCTTCTGTGGTCACCCATTTTGGTTGCTATTTCACTAACTGAAACTAGTAAGTTTGGGGTAATGGAATACATCATGTGAATATTACATCCCGGTTGAACTCGAGAGGTAAGAATGACTAACAAGTCTGTGTCTGTTCCCACAACGACAACATTGTTGTCATCTTGAGCGATGTCAAGTGCAGTTTCGGCTATCAGTACATCAGCATCAGCCTCGGCCTGCTTGGACTGAATATTGATAGCAGATAGCTCCTGCATTAGAAGATCGATCAGTTGGGTTTTGTTCTTGGCATTTGCAAGGAAATCGGATTGGCGTGTGGTGGCTGGTAACTCGGGTGAGATATTGATATCAATGGAATACCTGTCTTTAGATCTACGGGCTTCTTCCATGCCCTTTGTCGACATTGTACAAGCATAACCATCAAAAACAACCACAACGTTCGCCCCAAAATGTCTCACTAGATAATTGGAATATGATGTACATATGTCCTTATATGACGACTGTTTAGGCCATACAACTGCCCTCAACAAAAATCCACCATCTACAACAAACAGAGAATGTTCTGGGATTTTAGTTTGCTCGAAACCGTATGTTTTGAGGATCTTACCGAGCGTGCTTTTCTGTGTCTTCCTCATTCCAGCAGAATCAAACAATGCTGGTGGTTTCGGGGCGAGTTCATATTTGAGATACTCTTCCATCATATTTGAGATACTCTTCTGCTTGTGACTGAATAACACATGTGATGCGGTTGAACAGAATTGTGGGGTCAATCACTACCTTACTTCCACGGACTTTGATGCTATTTGCCATCGATGCGAAAGACTTCACAGTGTCAACACGTCGTAGTTTGATGCTGTTGAACGTTTTGCTTACAACATTCGATACGCAACATTCACCAATTTTGCGAACTTGGTCACAGTTCACAGTTTCGTCGGCCACAAGCCCGGTCGCTATAGAGACTAATTGTAGTGGATCTCTATTCTGAAAGGGGGAATGCACTCTGAGCCAGTTCAATAATTTGGTGATATCATTAGCATCAGTCAATTGTGAACTTTGACGGAGATCCCGATGTTGTTCGCCATGACCAGTGTGAACATGAACAAAATTTTCGAGAGCATTACATATCGGAAGGCAAAGAGGTAGTCCATGTACCCATTTCGCAACAGTGCTATCGGTTATTCCCCTGCCATGTGTGAGACCACCAGGGAGCTTGAACATTCTCATTAAACACTGCTCTATGGTCTGATCAGAATATATCCCATCCCAGAATTTATCTGAGCGCCTTATGGTAAAGTAACCTTTCTCAGTGAACAACTTCAAATCATCCTGTTGCATTATTTCTGTTAGCTCATTCATCTTCTGCAAATAGAGATGAGAACTTTTTGCGTATGCAAAATGACCACCTGCGTGAAATACTGGAATCATATTGCGAACACAATATGTGTGGAGTTCCCAGTCGCCTGTGCGCTCTGCTCTCAAGAACAACTGGAGAAGACCTATTTGCTCGTAGTATTGTACCCAAAGCTTTCCTGTGCGTCCTACGGACGCATTCTGGAGCAGTTCGTGTAATTTTGACAGTAGATGGTTGACACTTTCTTGATTGGCAGCGTCAGCTGTTGTACAGTCACCTCTGGCAAGTCCACAGAATATTTCATTGACTTCTGTGCGGTCTATGTTATCTAGTGTTCGGCTTTCTTCAAACACAAGTTTTGTAATGGCAATTTGTGTTAGCAAATGGGCACGAACTGCTCTTGAATATGCATGACCACTGATCAAATGATGGATTGACCCACCAGCATAAACAGTCCCTCAAAGTTCATCCAAGCCGCTACCAGCCATGATCGAACCAATTGCCCCCTAAATATGACATAATCATATGGAAGCCGCCGAGTCTAACGAAAACTTTTGTCAACTTATCTGACGAAGACACAATCTCTGTACAATACAAATTTGTTTATGAGTACACATCAAGGGCGTGCACACATTACATGCCAATGCATCTTGAGTGTAGGCGAACACCACATTATGTGATTTAATCGAACATGGAAATTGAAACAGTGATGCTATAATACGGTATTTGAATGAGAAAAGTCGATGCCGTTTGAATTTGAGTTTAGAGGGTATGGTTAATATTTCACACGTTTCACGAGTTCATTATGGAATAAATGACTATTGTTATATATCATTATAAAGCCACTGCTTTTCTGCAATTTTTGATATATAACTTAACTCCCAAAGTAGTCGTAGATTTGATTTAATGGACGTTGTGTGTTTGAAAACAATAAATTTTTTTTTCGTAATTTTGTACATTTTCGTGAATATTTCACCATTGAGTGTGAGGATTGGTACAAAGTTGGCATTTTCTGTTGGGGATATGTATTCTCAATATAATTCAGCACGATATTTATGATTCTCACCCTACTAAGGCGAATAAGAATGAGAAATATGGAGCTGGGTCAAATTTTTTTTTAAATTTTTTTTTCATCAAAAAAACGCTATAACTAAAAAAGCTCAACTCTGATTCGCGGGGACTTTTCACACTTTATCCACAATGTTTGTGCCGGAAACATATAAAAAAATCAGCTTTCTCCGATTTTTTTCCTTACTTTCTCATTTTTATGTCTAATGTGCCTGGACTAACTGTACAGTGTATATAACCAGTTATCTAAAGATACCTATGTGAATAAGTTTGACTGTTTCATTGTTCATACGTTGAAAGTTCCTGTTAATCAGTTTTATCATTTTGGAAATTTTCAAGAAATATCACTGTACAGACAGTCTATTCGTTGGACAATTTCAAAGAAAATTCAAACAGAGGGAATGTTATTGCTATTACATGAATGTGCATGTACATCTAATGCATAGGGTGCTTCATCTGCGACAAGAGTACACTCCAGCAATAAATAGAATAGAGCCCCGAAGTCATAACAAGCGGAAGGATACCTGGATGGGAAGCAGTGAAGTTAATGGCGTCAAATGGGAAACAAGGAGCTACCGAATGAGCAGCGTACATGTTTTTTGTAAGTAAAAGCTATTTAACAGTCTCTCACGCCAGACTTTATCGATGGCCTTATTGAAATCCACGAAGCATGTGTACAACTTTTGATTTTTACGAAATGCTTTATTTTTCAAATTTCTTTTTACAATAATGTGATCCGATGTTTTATAACCCTTCCGCAATCCAGCTTGAAGTTGATTTGGACAATCATTAGCTGAGAGAAATGACGAGAGCTGCCTCATCAGAATACTAATGTACAGCTTTCCAATGCTGCTCGTAATAGTAATACCATGATATTGATCAGAGTGGATGGCGTGCGTCACCTTGGGAATTGATATAATGAATCCCTCGGACCACGTTACAGGAAATACTCCTTCACTCAGTATCAGATTAAACAGTTTTGTTAAGAGTGGTGTAATCTTTGACTTGACCGATTTAATTATATCATTTCTTATCCCATCCAGACCTTCCAATTTACCAGTCTTTAGCTTCGAAATAGCAGTGTGTACTTCTTGTTCCAATACATCGAAGTCTAAGGACGTTGATAAATCAGCCGATAATTCAAGATTAGCGAGTTGTCTCAAGAGATTAATTCTGAAGGCATCATCAAACTGGAATTCTTGTATAGGATTACCTAGTGACTTACAATGTTCCCTCCAGCTATTCACTGAGATGTTACTTGATACCTCGCTTTTATCTTGTACATCATCTTGTAATTTTGTAACAGTTTCCCAAAATTCTTTTGGATTAGAACTATGTAGATGGTCTAATTTTTTATTTATTTCTTCCTCGTACTGCAATTTACGTTGTTTTAGAACTCTTTCGTATTTTTGTTTGAGGTGTAATACCTGCCATGCACAATAGGATCAGTGTGATACTTTTGAAAGAGATGGCACTGATGAACGAGATGTTTTTTCATCTCGTAACAGGTGCCATCATACCAGGGTTTGGGTGGTTTTCTTTTCTTCAACTTTCCCTGTGTGCTGTTTTTCAAACTTGAGCAGCGTCTTGAGAGATTAAAAAGGATTTCATCAAAATCACGCAAGACGTCACTTAACTTTGAAAAATCTTGCCTGAGAAAGCTCTGTAATTTCACATTTGTCTCTGGCGAATTGAACATTTTAATATACTTTTCTTTTGAATTGGTGATCCAGGAAACCTGGGAAGGCTAAGGCTTGACATTAGTTGGCTCCACTCTCTCAACTGTGAAATTCAACTTCAAAATATACCATACTTGACAGTGATCTGAATGAATATTGAGGTCATTAACTTTGAAAATTGGCACACTGTCAACAAGAGGCTCACTTATAATAGCATAGTTAACTACAGATTTACCATTATATTGATATGAGGTACCTGTTGCAATTCATTTTAATGATGATGGTCACTCCCTTACCGATCTTAAATTTCGGATCATAGAAGTTCTCCGCTCAGATCCAGACAGTAAACTATCTGAAACGAGAAGACGCCAACACGAAGTCCAATGGATTTATAGACTATGCACGCTAATTCCATTCGGCCTGAACAGAAAGGATTTTTAATTCATATATTCTTGATATGAGGTAAATTCACCAAATGTATCGACCTTGCATATCTACACGCCTTATCTCTACTCTGTCGTGGCGAACACTCATCCAATCGAGACGATGGATATATAAATTTTATAGTAAACGGAAAAGGCTCTTGGACAGAACCTAAGTGAGCAAGGAGAGGGCCTTCCTAAGCTCACTGACTGTCGGAACGGAATGACATGGGAACGAACCGACAAAGTGGCTTCACTCCTGACCCATTTACCGGCAAAGGGTCGCGATCCTCAAATACACCCCACGCGGGGCGACGGGCTGCAGCCAAAAACATCTGAAGGCAGATGTGTAGTGGGGTATCACATACCCCGAGGATCAACAGAGCGGAAACTCAGGAGAGTCGCCGCGGACCTCTGTGGGGCAGAAGGTCCAGGCTGCACAAAAAGCGTTGGTCACACAAAACTGGCCATGGGACCAGAGTGCGTGGATGGAAACGCCACGGAGCTCATGGTGACCCCACCATGAACATCCAAATCCAATGAGAAAAACTGAGGTACTCGACAGCTGAGAGACCACAGTAGAGGGTTTGGCCGGCAGCCCCTTCCAACTTTGCCAAGCTGAAGTCAAGCAGGGCTGAGGCCAATACCCCACGTCTACACTACCAGACATCCCTGCAGACCCCTGCAGGGATAAAACTGCTGTGCTCAACAGCTGAGAGGACACAGCATGGGGGTTCGATCGGCAGCCACTTCCGACTTCGCCGTATTGAAATCAGGGAAGGCTGAGGCCGATACCCCACGTCTACACTACCAGACACCGCTGCAGACCCCTGCAGGGAGAAAATTGCTGTGCTCAACAACTGAGAGAACACAGCAGGGGGATCGGTCGGCAGCCACTTCCGACTTCGCCGAGTTGAAGTCAGGGAAGGCTGAGGCCGATACCCACGTCAACACTACCAGACACCTCTGCAGACCCCTGCAGGGATAAAACAGCTGTGCTCAATAGCTAAGTGGACACAGCAAGGGGTTCGGTTGGCAGCCACTTCCGACTTCGCCGAGTTGAAGTCAGGGAAGGCTGAGGCCGATACCCCACAACCACACTAAAGACATCACTGCAGACCCCTGCAGGGTTAAGCCGAGGCCGGCTAAAATGGTGACTGATGACATTGTAGACGGAACAGCAGTGGCAGGAAATACGACGGAAGCTGTTGAAACTGGTGGAAAAGGGGCGAGAGCAACCTAGCTCGGCCTCCAAAGGAGGAGTCACAACCCTAGTGACAGCTTCAGATGTCGACTGGAGAGGGTGCATAGTCCCAGAACCAGGCATCTCTTCACCAGAAATCCAACAGCTCCCACAGTATCCACCACGGTAAAAAAAACTGCACATCCCCCACGGATGGGGAATAACTCTCACCAGACGTGGTCATGTCGGGAGGCCCCGAAACTACGGCGTTCCCCACCCCCGTGGGTGCGGGAGGAGCTGCACATCCCCCACGGAGGGGATGTAACTCTCACCAGACATGGTTGTGTCGGGAGGTCCCGAAACAACAGCGTTCCCCACCCTCCACAGGTGCGGGAGGAGCTGAACATCCCCCATGGAGGGGATATAACTCACACCAGATGTGGTCGTGTCTGGAGGCCCCGAAACGACAGCATCCCCCCCCCCCCCAAGGATGTGGGAGGAACAGCCACGAGAACATACCAAAAGCGAGGGCAAAAGGAATTGCCCTAAAGGAACCGAACTGGAAATAACAGAGGTGAGAGCAGTAGAAGAAAAAGGTGAACTCAACAGATACATAAAGTAGAAGAACACCCCCAACTACGAGAGAAGGTGGCAAAAAAAATAACCGGTGGGTACACGACAGAACCCAGACAGCCAACAGGGACCTAAACAAGAAGCCCCAGGGGGCCTGAGGGTGCTCACCTGACATGGTAGCCTAAATATCAACCCAGGGAACTGATTTCAACAAGTTGCATCTGCTCCTCCTTAAAAAAGCTTATACCAAATATCCAAAGATTCTGACCAGTGGATCTTAAAAAAAAGATTTTTAAAGAAAATTCCTCATAATGAACTAAGTTATAACTCGGGCTCCCACAGGGAGCCCATATATGAACCCAGAGACTTGGCTTTAACAAACTTGAATCTCACCCCCATAATGATGCTGCACACCAAATATCAAAACATTCTGACTGCGGAATCTGAAGAAGAAGATTTTTAAAGAAAATTCCTCATTTTGAACTAAGTTACAATTCGAGCTCCCACAGTGAGCCCAAATATGGACCTAGGGACATGGCTTGAACAAACTTGAATCTTACCCCCTAAGGACGCTGCATAAAAAATATCAAAAGCATTCATCTACTGGATCTGAAGAAGATTTTTAAAGAAAATTCCTCATTTTGAACTAAGTTGTCAATCGGGCTCCTATAGTGAGCCCAAATAGGAAACAAGGGACTTGGCTTGAACAAACTTGAATCTCACCCCCTAAGGTTGCTGCATGCCAAATATCAAAACATTCCAAATGCTGAATCTGAAGATGATTTTTAAAGAAAAATTCCTCATATTGACTAAGTTATAATTCGGGCTCCCACAGGGAGCACTAATATGGACACAGGGACTTGGCTTTAACAAACTTGAATCCCCCCCCCCCCCCCCCCCCCAAGGATGCTACACACCACATATCAAAACATTCCGACTGCTGGATCTGGTGAAGAAGATTTTTTAAGAAAATTCCTCATTTCGAACTAAGTTACAATTCAAGCTCCCATAGTGAGCCCAAATAGGGACCTAGGGACTTGGCTTGAACAAACTTGAATCTCACCCCCTAAGGTTGCTGCATGCCAAATATCAAAACATTCCAAATGCTGAATCTGAAGAAGATTTTTAAAGAAAAATACCTCATATTGACTAAGTTATAATTTGGGCTCCCACAGGGAGCACAAATATGGACCCAGGGACTTGGCTTTAACAAACTTGAATGACCCCCCCCCACCCCCCACCCCACCCCCTAAGGATGCTACACACCACATATCAAAACATTCCAACTGCTGGATCTGGTGAAGAAGATTTTTTAAGAAAATTCCTCATTTCGAACTAAGTTACAATTCAAGCTCCCATAGTGAGCCCAAATATGGACCTAGGGACATGGTTTGAACAAACTTGAATCACACCCCCCTAAGGATGCTGCATACCAAATATCAAAACATTCCGACTGCTGGATCTGAAGAAGAAGAGTTTTAAAGAAAATTCCTCATTTTGAATTATGTTATAATTTGGGCTACCACAGTGAGCCCAAATATGAACCCAGGGACTTGGCTTGAACAAACTTCAATCTAAGCATGGTGCATACCCAATATCAAAAGATTCTGCCTGCTGGATCTTCAGAAGAAGGTTTTTTTTAGAAATTATGCCTGAAATGCACTAAGTTAAAATTTGGGCTCCTATACTAAGCCAAAATATAAACCCAGGGGGTTGCTTAGAACAAACTTGAATCAGATCTACCCCACAATGTTGCATACCAAATATCAAAAGATTCTGCCTGCTGGATCTGGATAAGATTTTTTACGAAATTTGCCTGAAATGCACTAAGTTCGAATTCGGGCTTCTATAGCGAGCCCAAATGTGAATCCAGGGGGCCGACTTGAACAAACTTGAATCAGATCCACCCCATATAATGTTGCATACCAAATATCAAAAGATTGTGCCTGTTGAATCTGGAGAAGAAGATTTTTTAAGAAATTTGCCTGAAATGCACTAAGTTCGAAATCGGGCTCCTATACTGAGTCCAAATATGAACCCAGGGGGGGCCGATTTGAACAAACTTGAATCAGATCCACCCTACAATGTTGCATACCAAATATCAAAAGATTCTGCCTGCTGGATCTGGAGAAGAAGATTTTTTAATGTTTTTCCCATTGCCTCCAGTGTTAAAAAGTGCTGACTCAGCACTTTTTCAAAGTCACGAAACTGTACCCTAAGATAAAACCGATAGCAATTTGTTTTGACCAATCCTTACTGTTGGTCCTAAGGAAGCTTCACACCAAATAAAAATTCTCGGTGCCGTGCAGTTTTGGAGATATGGGCGTTTTAATTTTTTTTCTATTTTTAGCTCCTGCGGTTCCCACAGGCTGCAGGAAAAATTTTTTTGGCATAAATCAAGTACTTACAACCCAATAATACCTCATATTAAATTTGGTTCAAATCGGCCTCTGGGTTCAGAAAATAGAAATTTTAGGCGGGGCAAAAGAACAGAGGCAAATATTACCCGTCAAACTTCTCTTGAACAAACTTGAGTCTACACATGAAATGGAAGCTGCATACCACATATCAAGTCTCTGCTACTGGTGGTTCATCAGAAGATTTTCCAAAAATTCCCCACCCCTCTGCTCAATATGAGCTGAAATTTAATTTGCATAAAAATCAAAATGCCCCTATATAACTACTACTTACATGAAATTTAATTAAAATGTGGCCAGTGGTTTAGAAGAAAAAGGCTCAAACACCACCTTCACGCAGGACTACGGACAACGGATGGACGAAGAGTGATCAGAAAAGCTCACCCTGACTTTCAGTCAGGTGAGCTAAAAACAGAAATTCAGTCCTCAACAGAGTGAAGAAATCCTGTCCATACAGTCCCTCATTGACACCTGACTTCAATAATAATAATAATAATAAAATTTTATCAACCGAACAATTTTATTTCCGAACTACGTTGACACGATGTCGAAAAAAACATTCGCGAAAACGGAATATATAAATAAAATTCAATCAGAATGTGGTTGAAAATATTAACGAGAATATACAAAAAGACAGTTCTGTTATTATACGATCTTCAGATCCATAATTCCAGTCACAGGAAAACCATAATCGACGAGTTGAATTATCACTGTTTTGTAATGCAAATGGCGACATAACATTCTTCAGGTGTCTCTGACAAAAAAAAGAATGATGAATTGATGACTGCACTGTGCATTGGTTAACGGAAGTCGAGGATTTGTATTAAGGGAAGAGCGTCCCATACTGTGTGTGTGCCGATGGCGCTCGGCCCAGTTTTGGCTTATTTTTTCGTGGTGTTTTTTACACCAATTTTCTTTCCCACATCTCTTGGGAAAGATTAAAATAGCGAGTATTTTATCTGAGTTAGGGTCTTCCACTGTAGTGCAAGCCTGTATTAAACAACTGTAAGGTAGGTTGATAAGAAAGAGTGGTATAAGATCGGTTCCATAACCATCAGAAGTAAAATCCAAGTCGTTACCAGTACGACAGTTAAGATCCCCCTGAAGAATGACATAACCTCTCAAGCTGTAGTCCAATATCTCTTTACCTACAATCTCGATACATGTAGTATCAAATTTTGAGTCATATTCAAAGAGAGATGACAAGGTGGGGAGACAGTATGCCTCACACAGGTAGATGTCGGCATCTGAATTAAAAGAATTTTTATCTAGTTTTAGCCACACCACATCATCACTTTCTGACTTCAGCTGTGTCACCCCTTTTGTTAAACAGTTTCGAACAAACACAAGCATGTCACCCCTTCATTTATCAGAGTGATGACTCAAAAAACACATGAAACCTTGAATAGAGCGAGAGCTATCCTCTTAAGTCCACGTCTCCACCAAACCAATAATATCAAACATTTAGATTTTTTTTAGTTTGTTTCCTCCAGTTTTAGTATTATATTCCTGTATATTCCAAGAGCTTTCCTTGAGCTCTCGAGGGAAAGTTCATGCAGTTGTCATAGTTACTAATATATTCAAATATGGATTAGAGAACTGATGCACTTGTTAATACCTGAATCTCTGAAACATTTCAAGAAAAGGCATTAAGTTTTTCATTACTTCATGTTCTGTAGATCACAAATTGAAACGTTTGTCTTCTGACTCCTCTATTTCGAGCTGGAGGAGTACTATGGCGAGACTTTGCTTGACGAGGACTGTTGTTATAAGTACCCTGTGGTGAATTTTGTATTGTTCGGAACCTCTTTGCTCCAGGTAGACTAAACAGACTTCATCTGAGAAGCTAGTCGCTTAATGCCTCTATCATTGAGGTGAATGTTGTTAAAAAAGAACGATTTACAAATTGACCCTGTGTTGTCCTTAATTATATCAGATATATTGTTTTTTCTTGCGAAGTGTACCGATGTAAAGTCATGTAAACAGTACTCCATTATATTTCTCTTTTTGTCATTTTTTGTGGATTAGTGTCTTGCTATCGGAGGTATGACCTACTCATGAAATTCCAAAGAACGATTTCGACCAAGTGTTTCAACTGATCATCAAGTACTTTTCGTTTACTTTGAAGATATTTAGTGCATTTTCCTATTTTTCGAGGCAATGATCAGATTTATTCAGGTATCAAAAAATCCTTATTCGGTTTTGAATCGTGGACTGAGCACAAATCATGACGTTGAATAGCGTAAAGTGTTTTTCTGGATAACGGTATTCTACTTGAGGTATTATGCTTGCCAAGTCACGGTTGATTGATGAAGCATTGTGAGTGAGCTTCTCTGTTATTTGTTAATCTGCGGGTTGTGTTTGACTGTCAGGACAATAAAGCAGACAACGTTTAACCCTTACACTATCAACATGTCAGGGAGAAAATCAAGTGTCGCGAAAGGCAATAGTAAGCCTTACAAAGAACCAGAAAAGAAAAAGCGCAGAAATCCAGACTCTAGTGTCACTAGCGAGCCTTCATTTTCTAGTGTGTCAAATTTCCAAGAGATTACTAACGTGTCGATAAAATGTACACCTCAATACAATTACTCCCATCCAAACAAGGGCAACGCCCCCGGTCCCCCGACCAAGATGGCAAATTCAAGGGAGCTGTTAGGATGCAATTTGTTCCAAGAGCATGGTCTTTATGAGAGGTTAAGGGTGTTAATTTCAATCAAATGATCAAAAGTAAAGTTATCATCCGGACAACACAAAAAGTGTATTTTATAAGTCGAAAAAGGGGAATAACTCCTGTAAAAATAGACAGAGCATGGCCATTTTTTAACTTGACCTGTATTTCCAACCAATTAAACCACATACTTAGTTTCGTTTCAATCAAATGATCCAAAGTAAAGTTATCATCCGGACAACACAAAAACCGTATTTTCTAAGTCGAAAAAGGGGAATAAATCCAGTAAAAATCAGTGGAGCGTGCCCATTTTCGAACTTGACCTGCATTTCCACCCAAATAAGCGGCATACTAAATTTTGTTTCAATCAAATGATCCTAACTAAAGTTATCATCCAGGCAACACAAAAACTGTATTTTTTAAGTCGAAAAAGGGGAATAAATCCAGTAGAAATCAGTGGAGCATGCCCATTTTCGAACTTGACCTGCATTTCCACCCAAGTAAGACACATACCAAATTTAGTTTCAGTAAAATCATCCAAACTAAAGTTATCATCCGGACAAGGGTGTGACGGACAGACGGACGGACGGATGGATGGACGGACGGACGGACAGACGGACGGACAATGCTGATTACAATAGTCCCCCCGAAGGGTCGGGGGACAACAAGATGTAGACAGTATGTTGAGTGAGAAATTTTATGAATTTAAATCGGCCTGTTCCTCCCATTTAAGTAAAATGATAAGTGAGTTTGAAGATAAGTTCACAGCAATATTAAACAAAAAGTTAGTGGATTTAGAAGCAAAAATATGTGCATCAGCATCTGAAAATGCGGCAATGCGCGATGAGCTAGACTATTTCGCGATGGAGAATGGCAGTCTAAAGGAAAGAATCATGAGTTTGGAGGACAGTGTTATTGAACTTAGACAAAATTCGAATAAAAGTGAACAATACTCGAGAAAAGTTAACATAAGGTTATTAGACTTAGAAGAGAAAGAGAAAGAGAAAATCGCTAAAAGAATATGTGAAATAGTAAATAATAGTGGTCAGGACATACACATCTCCCCAAACGACATTGTTGCAGCTCACCGTCTGCCTTCAGGGAATAAGGATGCACCGAGACCATGCCTTATAAAATTTGCTAGGGCCGAGACGCGCAACAGTGTTTTTCAGTAGAGAAAATATTACCGTTATTTAGGAAAAGACAATAACATGAAAACAGTCAAAGTAAAAGATGACTTAACAAAACAAAATTTGAATTTGATAGGTTGCCTGTACAAGCACACCAAAATAGAAATGGCATACCTGCGGAACGGTTTCGTATGGGGCAAGCTAAAAACGGGTGAACGACTGAAGTTTGATATTCTTCAAAACATAGACGATGTTATTAAAGCAAACTAACCACTAAAATAAGAAACAAGTTTACCAGCTATGTAAAATAAAATGTCTGTCTGTCTGTCTGTCTGTCTGTCCATCCGTGTGTTTTAGAGGTCTTCGTAACTCTAACACGCGAACATGTGTAGAACTGTGAACGTCATTTATGCATATGTTAATCACTGTCTGTTCATTTATGCATATATAACACATGTCGTGGCTGTCAGGTTGTTTGTCTACCGGTCTGTTTTTAAATGAGTTTGATGGATGCGTAGCATATCGTATGTGTAAATTGGTGAATATTAATTATATTCCCTGTGTTTTTAGTGTATGTTTGCCCCCGATTGTGTACACGATTTAGTTTTATTCGCAGGACAGGTCCATATTTACACTGTAGGGTCCTGCGAACCGGATACTTTCTGGTCGAATCGAATCTCGAAATTAATGAGGATATGATATCGATATCCTATCACATCGTATATTCTATGTTTTTGACGAGTGTCACAACATTGTAAGCCATATTAATAAACTCTACTGAATACATTAGAAATTCACGTGCTTGTTAACTGTTGTCCGTTATTGGATATGATAATGTTTTAGTTTATTGGGGAATGCCTGCTGTCATTCTCCGGTAGATTGAGGCAGTGTTATGTCTGTGAGCGTATATATGTTTAGTTGTGAAAATAGATTGGCATTAGTCTATTATAAAGTAAAGAAATGCCCTGTTGCGTATTCGTATGGTCAAAGCTTTGCACAGGAAGAAAAAGAATAGCCAAAGACACTTGCAAGCCGCCATCACATGGACCACCGGTGCAATCCGGTGTTCCATGTGATGGAGACTTGCAGAAGCTTCTTGTGTTTTTGTCCTCAGAAATGGTAAATATTTACTAAGAGAAAAATTGATCCCACGGCGAATAACTCGTAATCGGCCTTCTGCGCACTGCGTTTCCATATTTTTTTTGTCCACTTGACAGGTTCAGTTTGCGATTTCACTACCAACTTCGCTCGTCACGCATTACATTGTACATACAAAGGCTATTGTGTATTTCAGACTAATTCATTATTCTACAGTAAAGTGCGTATTAACTTTTGAGCATCTGTCTGTCTGTCTGTCTGTCTGCTATACATAAAGACTTTTTTCAGTTTTTCAGCAAAAAGAGAAACAAGAACAGAAAAATGGTATATACCTGTACAGGAAAAAAATTCTATTGGTTTTATATCCTCTTCATTTTCCTTCCCCTCTTATCTATCTCTTGCGGTCTACAAAGGTTATCAATTTTATATATTTGCCTTTGTGACCCTTTGAAACCCATTTCACATTTACAAATTTCCAACAAACCTACCCCCTCAAGGCACCCCTTTGTCGTGAACTAGTTGGCTATTGGTGGCACTGCATATAAAGACGTGACGGTAATGTGGCATTTGTGTGGTGGATGCAGTCCCTTCAATCGAACCCTATATCAAACCAAATGTCTATCACAATTATGTCTTTAAATTGCCAGGGACTGGGTGATCCGAAAAAGAGAAGAGACGTCTTTAACTTTCTTCGCGCCAAGAAATGCGATATTTGTTGTCTACAGGATGTACACTTTATAGAGTCTGAGGAGCGTCAAATTAAGGCAGAATGGGGTTATAAATGCCTTTTCAATTCCTACTCGAAATCCTCAAGAGGAGTTGCCATTTTACTAAATAATACATTCAAATACAAAATTTTGCAAATAGAAAAGGACACAGTGGGAAACCTCTTATTGATTAAAATAGAAGTTAATGACACAACTATAATTCTAGGAAATATTTACTGCCCCAATAACGATAACCCAGGGTTTTTTAAAAATAGGCCGATGAAATCGTCAGATGTGTACCCATACGCGCAACTAGTAGAAAGCTGTATGACGGAGGACCACCACGGATGCCGACATTATGTACACCATACAAGGTATGGGTACATATAGAAATGAATTGGAGGAGTGTCTAATTTGATGGATAAAGGGTTAATATCTCCGGAGCAAATTATCAGATTTACATAAAAACTATACAGCACAGCACATCAGTAACCTGAATAAATATATAAAGAAACATGACAATCAGATTGATATTTTTTGAGTTATCTCATGGCAAAGGGATTGGAGGAATTTTCAATTTGTAGGATAAAGTGGGTTAATATCTCCAGATCAAATCATCAGATTTGCACCAAAAACTATACAGCTCAGCACATCAGTAACGTGAACACAATTATAAAGTAACTTGACAATCCAAGCAATATTTTTCAAGTTATCAAATGCCAAAGGGATGGGAGGAATTTTCAATTTGAAGGATAAAGGGTTAATATCTCAGGATCAAAAAAACGGATTTACACCAAAAACTATACAGCTCGGCACATCAGTAACCTGAACACAAATATAAAGTAACTTGACAATCCAAGTAATATTTTTCAAGTTATCGAATGCCAAACGGATTGGAGGAATTTTCAATTTGAAGGATAAAGGGTTAATATCTCGGAATCAAACCATCAGATTTACACCAAAAACTATACAGCTCGGCACATCAGTAACCTGAACATAAATATAAAGTAACTAGACAATCCAAGCAATATTTTTCAAGTTATCGAATGCCAAAGGGATTGGAGGAATTTTCAATTTGAAGGATAAAGGGTTAATATCTCAGAATCAAATTATCCGATTAAAACCAAAAACTATACAGCTCAGCACATCAGTAACCTGAATACAAATATAAAGTAACTTGACAATCCAAGCAATATTTTTCAAGTTATCGAATGCCAAAGGGATTGGAGAAATTTTCAATTTGAAGGATAAAGGGTTAATATCTCAGGATCAAAATAACAGATTTACACCAAAAACTATACAGCTCGGCACATCAGTAACCTGAACAAAAAGTAAAGTGACTTGGCAATCCAAGCAATATTTTTCAAGTTATCGAATGCCAAAGGGATTGGAGGAATTTTCAATTTGAAGGATAAAGGGTTAATATCTCGGGATCAAATCATCAGATTTACACCAAAAACTATACAGCTCGGCAAATCAGTAACCTGAACACAAATATAAAGTAACTAGACAATCCAAGCAATATTTTTCAAGTTATCGAATGCCAAAGGGATTGGAGGAATTTTCAATTTGAAGGATAAAGGGTTAATATCTCAGGATCAAATTATCTGATTTACACCAAAAACTATACAGCTCGGCACATCAGTAACCTGAACACAAATATAAAGTAACTTGACAATCCAAGCAATATTTTTCAAGTTATCGAATGCCAAAGATATGGATACAGACGCCAGAAGGATGGATGGACGGACAGACGGACAAAGGATGGACGAACAACGGATAGTCACCCCGGATGCCGGCATTATGTGTACCATACATAATATGGGTACACATAAAAAGCTAGAAGAATATTTACAGTTAACATCTGAAGCAAATTGTGTACTGTGTGGCGATTTTAACGTAGTTCTAAATCAAATTATAGATACTGATAATTATTTGCATCTAAACAACTCCAATTCTCAGAAACAAATCCTGGGCATTATGGATAATTTAAACCTAACTGACATATGGCGAATGAATAACCCAAATAGGAAGAGATTTACCTGGTGACATAAAAACCCACTAAAACAGTCCCGCCTTGATTACTTTTTAGTTTCAGAAGAATTAGTACCTATTACAGAAAATTTGGTCATAGAATCAGGATATAGATCTGACTATTCTTTGGTATACATAACGCTAAAAACTTCAGAGTTTAAACAGGGGCGGGGTTTGTGGAAGTTCAATAATTCCCTTTTAACGAACCGAGAATATATAAATATAGTAAAAAACACAGTCAAGCGTGTAAAAGAACAGTACACTGATGAAGCAAAATTACTTCAAAATGAAACCGATATCTCATGGCCTTTACTTATAGACGATCAACTATTTTTTGAAACCTTACTTATGGAAATTCGGGGGGAAACAATACAATTTTCATCCAAACTTAAACGTACAAGGTCAAAAGAAGAACAAATATTGAAAGAGAAAATTGCTAAACTAGAAGATTCGGACGGATTAAATGAAACTATGTTGAATGAAATAGAGAACAGTAAAAAGGAACCTGAAAATTTTAGGAAAACAAAAATGGAGGGGGACCTAATCAGGTCAAGAGCAAACTGGCTGAGTTATGGGGAAAAGCCAAGTAAATATTTTTTTAATTTAGAAAGGAGAAATTTCGTTAATAAAACGATCACCAAAATCAAATCGGAGGACGGGGTAGTATACACAGATCAAAATCACATTATTGATGAAATATGTTCATTTTATAAAAATCTCTATAAATCTAATGACTCATTAAATAAAACGATAGATATTGATTCACTAATATACAATAACGATAATTTAAATAGAAATAGTGATGTTCCTAAATTAAATTCAGAACAATCGGAAAAACTTGAAAAGCCAATAACATACTCGGAAGCACTTTATTTTCTCAAAAATATGAAAAATAATAAAAGTCCGGGATCTGACGGTTTTTCGGCAGAATTCTTTAAATTCTTCTGGCTTGATCTAGGAAGTTTCCTAGTCAGATCCTTAAATTTTGGACTTTCACAAGGAAAGCTGTCGATTACCCAACGCCAAGGTGTAATAACGTTGTTACCAAAACCAAACAAACCACGTCATCTAATTAAAAATTGGAGGCCAAAATCGCTACTGAACACATCTTATAAAATTTTGTCCGGTATTTTAGCAAATAGGCTAAAAGATCTGCTGCCACTAATAATACATAATGATCAAACAGGTTTTTTAAAAGGGCGCTACATAGGGGAAAATATTAGATTAATTTCTGATGTTCTTTTTCAGACAGAAAAAGACAATATTGCAGGGCTTCTCCTCTTGATTGATTTTGAAAAGGCATTTGATTCCATACCATGGTCATTTATCGATAAGGCTTTGGAATTTTTTAATTTTGGCCAATGCTTTAAATCTTACATACATACGCTCTATAATGATATCTCATCCTGCATTAATGTAAACTCTCAGATTTCACAATTTTTTCCATTAGGCAGAGGCTGCAGGCAAGGGGACCCATCATCCTACATATTCTTAATATGTGCATAAATTTTAGCAATTATGATTAGGTCAACCAAAGCAATAAAGGGTATAAGAGTAGGAAATATTGATGTTAAGATATCACAATATGCTGACGATACATCACTTTTCTTGGATGGATCACCCCAGTCACTGGAGGCAGCGATGAATACACTGGATGCTTTCAAACATATTTCGGGTTTAAAAATAAATTATAATAAAACCCAGGCAGTTTGGATCGGCAGTAAAAAGGATTGTACAGAAAAAATTTGCGATAGGTGGAAAATTAACTGGAACGAGGAAACATTTAGCATATTAGGTATCGATTTCACTAAAAGTTTTGATAAAACTGTCCACATAAATTATAATAAGAAACTAAGGGAGGTGAGAAAAACTCTACTGCAGTGGTCAAAATGTAATCTCTCGGTGCCAGGAAAAATAACGGCAGTAAAGTCTTTAAGTCGTCGCAAAACTGGTTTATCTTTTTATCGCTCTTCCAAATCCCCCCAAAGAAACCACAGACGAACTAACTAGGACACTTTTTAAATTCGTTTGGGGAAATGGGCCTGACAAAATAAAGCGAATTCATTTTATCCAAGATTACGATCAGTGCGGATGTAAAATGATTCAGCTGAACGCCTTTATTAATTCTTTAAAGATACCATGGGTTAGTCGCTTTATAAAAAATCATTCATGTTGGAAAGAAATTTTCGTAAACTCTTCTCCCCTTTTAAACAGTGATTGGTATCTAGCCAGCCCTAACATATTGGATAACTATTCCAAAAATGTTAACAATCCGTTCTGGAAAGACGTAATTAATGCTTGGTCGTCTTTCAGCAAAAAAAACTCCCCCACGGGAGCCTAAAGATTTTTTAGGCACATACATTTTTAATAACGAACATATTAAAGTAGGAAATAGACCGCTGAGAAGCACTCTGTTGAAATCGAAAGGTATATTTTTTGTAAATGATTTTTTAGGATCAAACGGAAAACTGTTGTCTCATGTGCAATTGAAAACTCACTTTCATATACAAATAGACTTCTTGACATACAGGGGAATACAAAATGCAATAAAATGTTTCATAAGACCACTAGGGGATGCAACTGAGCTGAACAGAATACAAAATCCCATACTCCCGCACCGTATAGAAACATTAATCTCCGTGAATAAAATAACTTATAAGACACTGATTATGGGCACAAAAGATAAAAATCTCTTATCCAAATGGGAATCCAAGTTAGGCATCGAACTCAGTGAACAATGGTGGGCAAAAACGTTACTAATCCCCTTTAAATGTACAGTTGACGTCAAATATAAATGGTTTCAGTATCGTATTAATACTCGCATTTTAGGAACCAACACTCTTTTAAAGAGGATGAATATAACTGAAGATGACACGTGTTCCTTTTGCAAAATGGAAAAAGAAACCTTGATTCACCTGTTTTGTGAATGTCCACTTGTTTTATCCTTTTGGAATGGTTTCGTCAACTGGATTTTCACAAATACAGGATATTATATAAATCTATCAAAACAAGTTATTTTGTTTAGCAACCCAAATTCCAGCAGGTTACCACCCATTTTTCGCCTTTTACTCATTTTTGTAAAACATTTTATTTATAGAACTAAAAATCTATCAAAACAAGTTATTTTGTTTAGCAACCCAAATTCCAGCAGGTTACCACCCATTTTTCGCCTTTTACTCATTTTTGTAAAACATTTTATTTATAGAACTAAAATGAAAAATGAAAAGTTAGATATTAGTTTACTAAAAAAAGAAATACTGAATTATTACAATGTAGAGAGATCAGCATATTACCTTTTGTGTCAGTACAAAAAATTTGAAAAATGGTGGGAAAGTCTAATAAATGTGATAAAAGAGTAAAATTCCATATGCAACCATATTCAGATAGTTATTATTATTATTATTATTATTATTAGGACTGCTATTTACTATAAAAAGTTTCTGAATGCATCCAGTGAAGCCTTTCGTTGGCTACTGTAGCCCCAGACAAGTGCCAGGAACTCAACGTCTATGCAACTAATTTGCCAACATTCAACCTTCCCCCACCACACCCCAGCCCCACCCCACTCTCACAAATCAACCTGCCCATTTTAAAAAAATATAAAAAAATGGACCAAATATAGTAACAAACTAGAAATGTATTTACTACATATTGTATTCAAATTGTATACCTTTTGTACATTGTTTTGTTATGTGAATAAAAAAAAAAAAAATATCAAATATATCAAAGTAGCACAGTTTGTCGTCAGCATCACACAATGTTTTGTATTATCTGATTCACCTCTCTCACTCTGTCATTCTTGGAAGTCGAGTCTGTTCTGGGTAAAACACTACAAAAAGTCACTTTAGTGCCTGGAAACTTGATTTTACTCTCGCGTGCTAAGACTGAGAATGATTCCTCAACATTGTCAATGGGCTTAGAACTATCTGCCATGCTGGTTCTTGTGAA
This sequence comes from Pictodentalium vernedei, assembly GCA_031216915.1. NCBI lineage: Eukaryota > Metazoa > Mollusca > Scaphopoda > Dentaliida > Dentaliidae > Pictodentalium > Pictodentalium vernedei. The sequence continues at coordinate 426,059,491 of CM062295.1, forward strand.
AATAACAAGTGACTGATATATATTATTGACTGGGCACTTTCGGAGAAGTGTAGTCAGCCGCGAGTACCATTTGGCTCATAGTGAACCCATGTGTTTTCTTGAGGATCAAGGCGATTTCCCAAAAGTCGTCTGGCAATAGAGTTTGTCAGTATCACATTTTTCTTTCCTAAAATATTGACCTTCAATGTGTTTAAAATTGGTGCATAATTGCTTGGTTCCCTGCTGTTTGCCAGCCTGCTAGTTACGTGGTAATCACTGCCCTATACTTCGGAATTAATGCTATTGGTTGTGAATCCAGATGAGCTATCACATGGTATGGTAGCTGTTATGTCATTGACAGATTCTGATAAAATATCCTGTTTGCTAATTCCATGGGAAGAAATATGAGTGTTTCTGAGATTTAAGTTTGTCTCTTTACTATCTTCTGCCTTAGATGCACACAACTCGTGTACAGTTGTGCACAATTTCTCAAAGTATTCCTTTGAAACACATGTTTCGCTACACTTGCACTGTTGAATTTCACGCTGGGTATCTACAGATTTTAAGGTTGTTTGAATATCTTCGAGACAATATCGAAGTTGCGTTACAGAATTTTCCAACTTCTCAAATCTACCTTGTACTGTTCCAATATCAGAGATAATTTTTTCCATCGAAACCATACTCACTGGTTGTCTGCCTGCCTTTTCTTTGACCTCCAGTACACCCAGCTGTAGAGTGCACAAGTTTTCCATCAGGCCCATAGACGACTCAAGTTTTTCCACGTTCCCTTTATTTTGTTCGACTGTTTTTTTCAGCCTTCGATAGCAACCTCTTTCGTACATCAGCCGTTACTGTGGGTGTTTCATTAGCTCGTGAATTAGGGGAGGCCCCAGTTATAGGTGACGAAACAGTGGGAAGTCCCCTTGTTTTTCCTGCTTTCTAGAAAATGTGGGCTGAAAAATGTCATTGACCGTGCAAGTGTTAACACTGTTCTTGATTGTATGAAAGTAATTGTTTTTCCAGTCAACACATGCATCTATACCTTGCACAAGAATTGTTCCAGAGCTATACAAATTGATAAACACATATTTTCTATTTTCTGTAAAGAGCGCCATCTGGACTAACATGTTCTCATGTTTTTTGTGTTCTATTCTAAAATGATCGGAACATATTTTCTGAATCTGAATGGCCCATTTTTCCAAGCAAGATGTTTCTGCAGAAAATTTGATATTACATAGCCTCTCCGACCCGCTTCCATCTACATTCTGAACATTTTGGAAGTGATCAACTGGAGTCTCCCTTTCCATTGTTTTTTTTCGTCGACTTTTTTGCTTCGGCGATTTCATGCAAGCATCATTGACAATAGTCTCTTCTATTTCCCTGAACGCTTCTTCATATAGTAATCCTGTGAATTTGTTTTCATCCATACGTGCGCTAACTGATCGCCGAGTCTATATTCCATCAGACGCCATATTGTTTCATGTATTTATCAAACAAAGGGGATCACTTAAAGTCTCAATTAAGTTTTTCTTAACTTATCGGTGATGGGTTTTCCTGTTATCGCATGTTTCACATTTCACATTTCTTTAACTATAATTATTAAACTTTTTGAGTGGTCATCAGTTACTCTAGATCCATATTTTTTTTTAATTTTAAGAGCACATTTTTCCTTGCTATTTATACTTTAGTCACGTGATTCAATAAATATTTATTTATTTATTTATTGACGTTTAAGGTCATATATTTATGCACAATGGCTAATCATGACCGTGACAGTTTTACGGGTGGAGGAAGCCGGAGTACCCAGAGAGAACCACCGAGCAACGATGAGCAGCTGTCAGCTCCCCAACATCGTAACTCTGCACTGCAGCACAGGCAGGGTTAGATTGGTTGAAGGCATGCGTACCATCGACGTGCAGTACACCTTAGTACACGATGTCATCGTGCCCCCATGCGGGCAATGGAGATGAAGTGTCTTGCCCAAGGACACAACGTGGTTGCCACAGGTGGGATTCAAACCGAGGACCTCTCGGCTTGCAGCCTGCACCTCTACCTACTGAGCCACGATTCAATAAATATCACTAAAATAACTGGATCGCATTCTGTATAACTCAACCCATGGCATATCACAGTGGTCACCACTAAAGTGAACAAGAGCTGGACTTTCGTCCGGTGCATACCCCCACGTGGTGTACCGCCTAGTGTGGGCATACCTATGACCAACAGATATTATTTATGAATATTCGCGTATGGACTGATGGACGGATGCACAGATGGACAGACGCAACCCAGTATACCCCCCCCCCCCCTTCCATTTTCTTCGAAAGTTTTCAACAATTTCCAACAATTTCTAAGTCAAAAGGTATGGTAAATTGTTTGGTGTTTGGAAGTTTTATGCAATGAGGCAGAAGCCTTTGTCATAGGCAAACTGCATTCCATATTTCACTGAAATCCGATAACCCCAATCCAGTATGCCCCCTCCCATCCCCCCACCCCCCCCACCCCCCATTTTCTTCAAAAGTTTTTCAACAATTTCCAATAATTTCTAACTCAAAAGGTACGGTAAATTGTTTGGTGCTTGGAAGTTTTATGCAATGAGGCAGAAGCCTTTGTCATAGGCAAACTGCATTCCATATTTCACTGAAATCCGATAACCCCAATCCAGTATGCCCCCTCCCCCCCCCCCCCCCCCCCCATTTTCTTCAAAAGTTTTTCAACAATTTCCAACAATTTCCAAGTCAAAAGGTATGGTAAATTGTTTGGTGTTTGGAAATTTTATGCAATGAGGCAGAAGCCTTTGTCATAGGCAAACTGCATTCCATATTTCACTGAAATCCGATAACCCCAATCCAGTATGCCCCCTCCCCCCCCCCCCCCCCATTTTCTTCAAAAGTTTTTCAACAATTTCCAACAATTTCTAAGTCAAAAGATATGGTAAATTGTTTGGTGTTTGGAAGTTTTATGCAATGAGGCAGAAGTCTTTGTCATAGGCAAACTGCATGCCATATTTCACTGAAATCCGATAACCCATACCTGAGATACAGGCTGAACAGACAAATAACATCTATTTCCTACAATTTCTAAGTCAAAAAAGGGGGATAACTCTAAAAAGGAGAATGTGAGAAATATCGTTGAATCCTTTTTTTAAAGCCAAAACCATAAGCAGTGTTGGCAAATTTCATTGCAATAGAACATTCGATACCCGAGATACAGGCTGAACAGACAAACTTTGGCTCGGACGGACACAATTTCTAAGTGAACAAGTAATAAAAAAAAAAAAATATAATAAAAAAATAACTAGTGTGGGCATACCTATGACCAACAAATATTATAAAAAATAATAATTTACTTAAGTTATGAATATTCTCGGATGGACTCACACACGGACGGATGGATGGATGGACGGATGGATGGATGGACAGACAGACGCATGTAATCCAGTATACCCCATTTTCTTCGAAAGTGGGGGTATAAATATCACAATAACTGGATTGCATTCTTTTTCCAGTAGAAAATAGGGGGGGGGGGGGGGGAGGGCATGCCCGGGCATACCTCTACAGTGCATACCACCAAACAATGGCAAGAGAACAAATGATCCATGATACCGTGAAAGCTATTCCCATAAACAATCTTCATTCTAAATTTCATTGAGAGCTGCGAACCCCAAACCAGAGATATGAGGCGAACAGACAAAAAATTGGCTATTTTACAAGACAAACAGCAAAATTATTGTCTTTGTTTTACAGCAAGGTAATTGTGAAGGCCAGAAACACCTGTTACTGAAGTCTAGTGATGATCAGACCATTCACATAAGAGATGTAGAACAATGACATAATGCCACATATGGGGAGGTGATTTGCATCTATTTTTTTTGTTCCACTTCAGGGACCTGACTCACTTAGGAGCCTTTCCCATAAACAATCTTCATTCCAAATTTCATTGAAATCTGATAACCCACACCTCATAAAACAAAGACATAATGCCACATGTGGGGAGGTGATTTGCATGTATTTTCTTCGTTTTACTGCAGGTTCATGACTCATTTGAAAGCCATTCCCATAAACAATATTCATTCCAATTTTCAGTGAAATCTGATAACCCAAACCTGAAATATGAGGCGAAACAGACAAAAAAGTGGCTATTTTACAAGACAAACAGCAATTTTTCAAAATTAAAAGGGGGGATAAGTCTAAATGAAAGTGTCAATGACACTGTAGCTCAACTTGTCAAGACAAAGACATGTACATGTATAGTATGTGACACAGCAATGACAAACATCTAGGTAATGACCTGATAACAAAGGTACATATAAAGTATTGTAACGGTCTGTACATAAATACTGACCGTAGCTTGTAACAAATGTATTGGAAAAGTATTGTAAAGGTGGGCGACAGTCAGATGCTAAACTAGAAAAGAAATCTTTGAGTCCCAGAGTGGGTCTGACTGAACCCCAAAATATTTGTTCTCATAGCACAGTGATAACAAAGGCACCCAAAACACTTGTTCCTGTCCCAAGGTGAAAACAAAGGTACCCAAGAAGTTTCGTGAAGATCAGTTCACAAATATGAGCTGTGGAGAAGTTGTGACAAAAAACTCATTGGACCTAATTTCGGTACAAAATGGCCACTGGCAGCCATCTTGAATTTTGGACAGCACCCAGAAACACTCGTTCTTGTCCCAAGGTGGTAACAAAGGTACCCAAGAAGTTTTGTGAAGATCGGTTCATTATTACAGCCTCTAGCCCGAGCCGTATTGACATGTGCACTTACAGTGTATAAGCAGTACTGAATAAATCAAAGTTCATCTAATTTGCATAATTTCTGCACGAGAAAAATCCCGTACTATATGTGATGTATTCCATGTTACTAAACATTCATACAAAAATTTATTCAAATCAGAACTTTCATACAGAAGTTCTGTACAAAAGACTGATTGCACTAATTTTGGTACAAAATGGCTGCTGGTGGCTATCTTGAATTTCGGACCACACCCAAAAACACTCGTTCTCATCCCACGGTGATAACAAAGGTACCCAAGAAGTTTCGTAAAGATCGGTTCATAAATACGGTCTCTAGCCTGAACCATATAGAAGTTGCGTACAAAAAACTGATTAGACCTAATTTCGGTACAAAATGGCCACTGGCAGCCATCTTGAATTTTGGACTGCACCCAGAAACACTCGTTCTCGTCCCAAGGTGATAACAAAGGTACCCACGACGTTTCGTGAAGATCGGTTCATAAATACAGACTCTAGCCCGAGCCATATTGACACGTGTACTTACTGTGTGTAAGTAGCACTGAAAAAATCAAAGTTCATCTAATTTGCATAATTTCTGCATGAGAAAAAACACCGTATTATATGTGATGTATCCCATGGTACTAAACATTCATACAAAAAATTATTCAAATCAGAGCTTTCATATGGAAGCTCTGTACAAAAAACAGATTTCTGCATCGTCAGTACAAAATGGTGGCTGGCAGCCATCTTGAATTTCTGACCTAAAAACACTCGTTCTCGTCCCACGGTCATAACAAAGGTACCCAAGAAGTTTCGTAACGATCGGTTCATAAATACGGCCTCTAGCCCGAGCCGCATCCAATTGTTGACGGACAGACAGACAGACGGGCCATGGCATAAGCTCAAATTTGGCTTCGCCAAAGTTGAGCTAAAAATGAAACGTAAAAAAATATTATTAGAGACTCATTTGAAAGACATTCCAATAAACAATTTTCTTTCCAGATTTCAATGAGATCCAATAAAACAAACCTGAGATACGACACGAACAGACAAATGAAAGTGTCAATGACACTGTAGCTTAACTTGTGTGTTGTGTTTGATGAAAAGGATAATGTTCAATGTTTATGAAAGGATTATGAAATAAGACAAGAATTGTGATAATTGGGAATATGTTCATTTCTGTTCCCTGTATGCTATGTTTATGATAAAAATAATATGAGGTGTACACTGTACTAAAGATCTGAGGGATGGGTTAATATGACCTCACAGTTTATATATGTGGCCCTCACATTTAACATATATCAACAAAATTACAATGAAATTATTCCAAAATGAGTCATCCTATAAAGTTACATTAAAATCCCTTCATACATATGGCCTGTAGACTGTGCTAAAGGTTTTCGGGCTTCGGGCCCCTGTAGCCGTCAGTTTCCCAATTGCGTCCAAAGGGGACGTTCTCATCTAGACATTATATGAAGTCAACCTACCAAGTTACAATGAAATCCCTCCATAAATACGACCTGTAGACTGTGCTAAAGGTTTTCGGGCTTCAGGCACCAGTAGACATCACAGTTGACCAACCACAACCAAAAGGGGATGTCATCATCTAGGCATTATATGGAGTCAACCTAACAAGTTACAATGAAATCCTTCCATAAATACAACCTACAGACATGCTAAAGGTTTTTGGGCTCGGGCAGCCATCAAGGCTGAATGATCGTGACCAAAAGGGGACGTTCTCATCTGGACACTATTTGGAGTCATCCTACCAAGCTACAATAAAATCCCTTCATAATTATGACCTGTAGACTGTTCTGAAGGTTTTCGGGCTTTGGGCCCCTGAAGCCGTCACAGTTGCCCACTCATGTCCAAAAGGGGACGTTCTCATCTAGACGTTATATGAAGTCAACCTACCAAGTTACAATGAAATCCCTTCATAAATATGACCTTAGACTGTGCTAAAGGTTTTCAGGCTTCGGGCTCGGGCAGCCATCATGGTTGAATGATCGCAACCAAAGGGGACAATCTCATCTGGGCATCATCTGGAGTGATCCTGCGAAGTTACAATGAAATCCCTTCATAAATATGACCTGAAGACTGTGTTCAAGGTTTTCGGGCTTCGGGCACCTGTAGCCATCACAGTTGACCAATCACGACCAAAAGGGGATGTCATCATCTAGGCATTATATGGAGTCAACCTAACAATGTTACAATAAAATCCTTCTATAAATATAACCTTTTGCCTATGCTAAAGGTTTTTGGGCTCGGGCACCCATCAAGGCTGAATGATCACGGCCAAAATGGGATGTTTTCATCTTGACCTTATTTGGAGTCAACCTACCAAGTTACAATGAAATCCCTTCATAAATATGACCTGTAGACAGTGCTAAAGGTTTTTGGGCTTCGGGCACCTTTAGCCGTCAAAGTTGCCCAAACATGTCCAAAAGGGGACGTTCTCATCTAGGCATTATATGAAGTCAACCTACCAAGTTACAATGAAATCCCTTCACAAATATGACTTGTAGACTGTGCTTAAGGTTTTCGGGCTTCGGGTTCGGGCAGCCATCATGGTTGAATAATCGCAACCAAAGGGGACAATCTCATCTGGGCATCATCTGGAATGATCCTATGAAGTTACAATGAAATCCCTTCATAAATATGGCCTGCAGACTGTGCTCAAGGTTTTTGGGCTTCGGGCACTTGTAGCCAACACAGCTGACCAATTACGACCAAAAGGGGATGTCATCATCTAGGCATTATATGGAGTCAACCTAATAGGTTACAATGAAATCCCTTCATAAATATGACCTTTTGCCTATTCTAAAGGTTTTCGGGCTTCGAGCTCGGGCAACCATCATGGGTGAATGATCGCACGTTCTCATCTAGACATTATATGAAGTTAACCTACCAAATTACAATGAAATCCCTTCATAAATATGATCTGTAGACTGTGCTAAAGGTTTTCGGGCTTCGGGCTCGGGCAGCCATCATGGGTGAATGATCGCAACCATAGGGGACAATCTCATCTGAGCATCATCCGGAGTGATCCTAAGAAGTTACAATGAAATCCCTTCATAAATATGACCTGTAGACTGTGCTCAAGGTTTTCGGGCTTCGGGCACTTGTTGCCATCACAACTGACCAATCACGACCGAAAGGGGATGTCGTCATCTAGGCATTATATGGAGTCAACCTAACAGGTTACAATGAAATCCTTCTATAAATATGACCTTTTGCCTATTCTAAAGGTTTTTGGGCTCGGGCACCCATCCAGGCTGCATGATCGCGATCAAAATGGGACGTTCTCATCTAGACATTATTTGGAGTCATCCTGCCAAGTTACAATGAAATCGTTTCATAAATATGACCTCTAGACTGTGCTAAAGGTTTTCGGGCTTCGGGCTCCTGTAGCCGTCACAGTTGCCCAATCACGTCCAAAGGGGGACTTTCTCATCTAGACATTGTATGAAGTCAACCCACCAAGTTACAATGAAATTCCTCAATAAATATGACCTGTAGACTGTGCTAAAGGTTTTCGGGTTTTGGGCTCGGGCAGTCATCACGGTTGGCAGATCATGCCCAAATGGGGAAATTCGCATCTAGACATCATAAGGAGTCATCCTACCAAGTTACAATGAAATCCCTCCACATTAAACATGACCTGCAGACTGTGCTAAAAGTTTTTGGGTTTCGGGCTTGGGCAGCCATCACGGTTGATAGATCATGCCCAAAAGGGGACGTTCTCATCTAGGCACTATACAGAGGCATCCTACCAAGTTACAATGAAATCCCTTCATAAATACGACCTGTAGACTGTGCTAATGGTTTTTGGGTTTTGGGCTCGGGCAGCCATACCGGTTGCCCGATCGTGACCAAAAGGGGACGTTCTCATCTAGACATGACCCCAAACCTGCATATGAAATTTCGTGACGATCAGACAAGAACTGCGGGGTGTAGCCCGTGCTAAAGGAAAATGTGAACAGACGTCACAGACTAACAGACTCACAGACTAACAGACTTCCGCACGCGTGATGGCAATAGCTTATCTTGACTATGTCAAGTTAAGCTAAAAATTAGCCTATTTTTGTTTATTCAAATAGCCCAAGAACATTAGGTTTCACTAGGGAAAAAAATCGGAGAAAGCTGATTTTTTCAGGGAATGTCGAGTACATGTCACTGAACGATTGGACAAAAGTCCCCTAAAATCCCAGTTGAGCTTTTTTTTCTACAGCCTTTTTTCGAAAACGCGTTTGAAAAAAATATAAAAAAATCGCACAAACTTTGTAACCTCGAATTGATCCAACTGTATTTTTTGTTTACGCGTATTTCGAGCTACATAATGTCTAATATACATTTACCTAGAGGAAAATGTGCATTCTGTGACAATTTCTGCGAAAAATTATTGAAAATTCACAAAAAAGTATCGGATTTACGCAAAAAATGACGATTTTCCAAACGGATTTGCCCAAAGGGTCGTAGTACAGAACGGGATGTTAGTTGGACAGACGATAAAAAATCCACCACCATTTGAAGACTTTTATCATTGCTTACAAAATAGACATTATGGAAGACCCCCTCTGCTTCTGGCCGAGTTCCCCTTTTGGCATAAAATTCGTCAGCATGAGAACTCAACTATTTTCGGGCTTGGGACTGAACAGACACATCTGTGTCTGGCAGCATTAGATCAATAAATAATATTTACAGAATGTACAAAAATCAATAAATAATATTTACAGAATGTACAAATCAATCAACATGGATTAAGTTACATTGACTATTATCAACGCTATATACAGAAATGACATGACCTATATACATATTATTCATCGAACTCAGAAATTTCCGACAGGACAGTGCTTCTGTGGTTGTTACAAGAATCCGAACTGCAATTACACAAACCTGAGCAAGAGAGTCCTGCCTTCTTACACCCACACCTTTTTGTACAAGCACTCTTGCAACCACAACTGATCAGATTCAGTAGGTTATCGGGGGCACATGGCTTTGTGGCTGCAGTCGGTACAAGAAGTCCATTGTCTAGCGACCACCCCCAATCCGTCGGAGGAAGCGAAGTGCCCAGCCATTGTTGGACTTGGAGATAACATCTGTAGACATGTTGTGCAGCATCGCTGCTTGGTGGGAGTGAGGCCAGGTCGATGGGTTTATTCAGTTTAGATTTTGCTACATAACGCTTGTAAGTGACATATCTATATTGGTCGAGAGAGGAAACAGTTTTACTCCCGTATAAGATCAGGAGAAGTTGTTCCCCGGCAGCGGCTACTGCACTTGGTGTACTGTCATCCGCCAAAATTGTGTTGACATACTGTTGTGAGTCGCTAGTAACATCGGAGACAATTGTACTGAATACTTTCTTCTTACCAACTCGAAAGAGTGCAGAAGTAGAGTCACAACCACTTATAGAATGTGCTACAAGGAGGTTGCTTCTATGGTCACCCATTTTGATTGCTATTTCACTAACTGAAACTAGTAAGTTTGGGGTAATGGAATACATCATGTGAATATTACATCCCGGTTGAACTCGAGAGGTAAGAATGACTAACAAGTCTGTGTCTGTTCCCACAACGACAACATTGTTGTCATCTTGAGCGATGTCAAGTGCAGTTTCGGCTATCAGTACATCAGCATCAGCCTCGGCCTGCTTGGACTGAATATTGATAGCAGATAGCTCCTGCATTAGAAGATCGATCAGTTGGGTTTTGTTCTTGGCATTTGCAAGGAAATCGGATTGGGGTGTGGTGGCTGGTAACTCGGGTGAGATATTGATATCAATGGAATACCTGTCTTTAGATCTACGGGCTTCTTCCATGCCCTTTGTCGACATTGTACAAGCATAACCATCAAAAACAACCACGACATTTGCCCCAAAATGTCTCACTAGATAATTGGAATATGATGTACATATGTCCTTATATGACGACTGTTTAGGCCATACAACTGCCCTCAATAAAAATCCACCATCTACAACAAACAGAGAATGTTCTGGGATTTTAGTTTGCTCGGAACCGTATGTTTTGAGGATCTTACCGAGCGTGCTTTTCTGTGTCTTCCTCATTCCAGCAGAATCAAACAATGCTGGTGGTTTCGGGGCGAGTTCATATTTGAGATACTCTTCCATCTCTGCTTGTGACTGAATAACACATGTGATGCGGTTGAACAGAATTGTGGGGTCAATCACTACCTTACTTCCACGGACTTTGATGCTATTTGCCATCGATGCGAAAGACTTCACAGTGTCAACACGTCGTAGTTTGATGCTGTTGAACGTTTTGCTTACAACATTCGATACGCAACATTCACCAATTTTGCGAACTTGGTCACAGTTCACAGTTTCGTCGGCCACAAGCCCGGTCGCTATAGAGACTAATTGTAGTGGATCTCTATTCTGAAAGGGGGAATGCACTCTGAGCCAGTTCAATAATTTGGTGATATCATTAGCATCAGTCAATTGTGAACTTTGACGGAGATCCCGATGTTGTTCGCCATGACCAGTGTGAACATGAACAAAATTTTCGAGAGCATTACATATCGGAAGGCAAAGAGGTAGTCCATGTACCCATTTCGCAACAGTGCTATCGGTTATTCCCCTGCCATGTGTGAGACCACCAGGGAGCTTGAACATTCTCATTAAACACTGCTCTATGGTCTGATCAGAATATATCCCGTCCCAGAATTTATCTGAGCGCCTTATGGTAAAGTAACCTTTCTCACTGAACAACTTCAAATCATCCTGTTGCATTATTTCTGTTAGCTCATTCATCTTCTGCAAATAGAGATGAGAACTTTTTGCGTATGCAAAATGACCACCTGCGTGAAATACTGGAATCATATTGCGAACACAATATGTGTGGAGTTCCCAGTCGCCTGTGCGCTCTGCTCTCAAGAACAACTGGAGAAGACCTATTTGCTCGTAGTATTGTACCCAAAGCTTTCCTGTGCGTCCTACGGACGCATTCTGGAGCAGTTCGTGTAATTTTGACAGTAGATGGTTGACACTTTCTTGATTGACAGCGTCAGCTGTTGTACAGTCACCTCTGGCAAGTCCACAGAATATTTCATTGACTTCTGTGCAGTCTTTGTTATCTAGTGTTCGGCTTTCTTCAAACACAAGTTTTGTAATGGCAATTTGTGTTAGCAAATGGGCACGAACTGCTCTTGAATATGCATGACCACTGATCAAATGATGGAATGACCCACCAGCATAAACAGTCCCCCAAAGTTCATCCAAGCAGCTACCAGCCATGATCGAACCAATTGCCCCTAAATATGACATAATCATATGGAAGCCGCCGAGTCTAACGAAAACTTTTGTCAACTTATCTGACGAAGACACAATCTCCACTGCTTTGATATAAAGTGGTTGGTCAAACGTCACTGGACAAACGTTCAGTCCCTGTTTCTCACATTCAGTTTGTGCAAACATGAGACCAGTGTAAATTGTGCTCGGGTTGGATGGATCAAAATTAATAAAGGGAAGTATCTCGACATCACTTGTTTCATAATCATCTGATGATGTGACAATGTGCATATATCCAGCCCAAGATGGGCAAGGTACTCTCAGTACATGCGTCAAAGACCAAAGACTGTCGACTGTTTTTGCGAGTTTCAAATTTTTCAGATCAGATTCACCCAATGCATCTTGAGTGTAGGCGAACACCACATTATGTGATTTAATCGAACATGGAAATTGAAACAATGATGCTATAATTTGAATGAGAAAAGTCGATGCCGTTTGAATTTGAGTTTAGGGGGTATGGTTAATATTTCACACGTTTCACCAGTTCATTATGGAAAAATGGCTATTGTTATATATCATTATAAAGCCACTGCTTTTCTGCAATTTTTGATATATAATTTAACTCCCAAAGTAGTCGTAGATTTGATTTAATGGACGTTGTGTACCGTTGTGTGTATGAAAACAATAAATTTTTTTTCGTAATTTTGTACATTTTCGTGAATATTTCACCATTGAGTGTGAGGATTGGTACAAAGTTGGCATTTTCTGTTGGGGATATGTATTCTCAATATAATTCAGCACGATATTTATGATTCTCACCCTACTAAGGCGAATAAGAATGAGAAATATGGAGCTGGGTCGAATTTTTTTTTTTTTTTTTTTCCATCAAAAAAACGCTATAACTAAAAAAGCTCAACTCGGATTCGCAGGGACTTTTCACACTTTATCCGCAATGTGTGTCCCGGAAACATATAAAAAAATCACCTTTCTCCGATTTTTTTCCTTACTTTCTCATTTTTATGTCTAATGTGCCTGGACTAAAAGGGCCATAAATGACACAAGCTCAATGAACTCAGTGAAGAAAATATAATTGTTCAAATTCATTTTTGCACTATGTTAAAACTTTTTTTTGCCAGAAACTGATGGTAGTAATACTGAAAAATTTCAACAACCTGTTTTCTTTAGAACCCATTTTCTATTATTTTCAAATCCTTGAAAATTTATTTTCTGAAGTTGAGGATTTTCAAGCATTTCAAGGACCGGTCAGAAGTGAAAGAAATGACAGAGCAACAAAAAATTAGAATTACCACTTGAAAGTATTAATTCAACTGAAAGATTGTTTTGAAAGATCAGAACAAGATTTTTCAAAAATAGAAAAAAGAAGAAAGAAACTAGAGAATTGTAATTTGTTGGACAAATTAAGGGCTTTCCCAACTTTCCAATGTGAAAATGCAGACTACATATAGCAAAGCAAAGTGCTTGAAATTATCCATTTCCAAAATGACAGACAAAAAGCATCCAAAGTTGGCTATTTTGGCATTCTCTCATGGTTCTCTTATTCACACCCTCATTTTGCTTCGGGGTTAAATCTTGAGATTAAAAAGTAAACAGTAACTTTCTTCTGCAATCATTGTTACATCTATCCACACCAAAATAATTGCTAAAACAACCTTGCAATTAGAGGAAATGAGTACAGATGTTTGCAAAATTCACTGAAAATCAATTTTGTCAACCAATACTATTCTTTACGTGGCCAAAGCATATGTTGGGTTAAGCCCGAAAGCATCACTTACAGCAGCGGATTTGTTCATTAAGCATCTCTACCTATTGCAAAACAAACTATCTAAAATTAACCCTTTCCAAAATGACAGTAAAATGCAACCGAAGTTAGCTAATTTTAGCATTTACGAATGGAAATCTTACCCTAAATGTGCCTGCGGGTTAAAGATGAGATTAAAAACTAAAAAGTAACTTTCTTCTGCAAGCATTGTTGCAACTATGCATACAAAAATAATTGTTACAACAACATTGCAATTAGAGAAATTAGCGCTTGAAGTTAGTCAATCTCAAAGATAAAATGCTATATTATTATCATTTGTGGCCAATAGGGGTTAACTTTACAGGCCTGGCCGTTTGAAAAATCCAGAAGCGCCACTATGGCCCTCCTAAATCTGTTTCAGGGGAGCTATTCTACACAAATATCAATTATACAAGGTTATTAATATGAAAATTGAGGAGAGCCATTACAGTTTAAGGAGAGCAATTACGGCTTTCCTCAATTTGCCTTTAGAAGAGCCAAGGAGAGCCGGAGCAATAGCTCCCCTCAAACGGCCTGGCCTGGCTTTAAAATATTTGTGTGGTGATTTTTGTGTATCATATTATCCTCTAAATGTATGAACATCAATCACAGACTGAGTGTCTGATAAAAGACATGGAGGAATCTTGAATCTTGGTATTTGAATGAACATGTACAAATTGAGAGTACTCCAAGTCAAGGCACGACAACTGGGTGAGGGTTAAAACTTGGAATAAAACATATAACAACAAAATTATTCTTGGATGAATGCCCTATATTCTCATGGGAAACGTTTTGAGAAAATATGGCTCCAGTGCTGAGAAATGGCATGTAAATTTTGGCGAAAATAACAATTATTCTGACAGTACCCTTATGGGAAGTCTCAAATCTGCAAAGGGTTAAACTTTTAATAATAACATATAGAACAAAATTTGTCATACTCTGACTGCTGCATGCAGCTATAGAAAACATTCTGAGCTCAATCAATTAAAAAGGAGTAAATCGTCACCTAAACTTACCAAATTCTGAAAAAATTGGAGTTTTTTTGGACGGTACCTACTTTTATGTAACCAGAATGGGATAAGGTTAAGCTTTACAACCAAACTTGCAACAGCAAATATGCTCGGTAGACAATTGTGAATATGTACATGTAAAGTGTTTGAAATTAACCCTTTCCAAAATGATAGAAAAAGCAACCAAAGTTGGCTAATTTTGGCATTTTCAAACAGTACTCTTATTCTCGCCCTCATTGTGCTTGAGGGTTAAATCTGAGATTAAGAAGTAAATAGTAACTTTCTTGCACAATCATTATTGCATCTATCAATACCAAAATAATTATTACAACAACCTTGTAATTAGAGAAATTTGCTCTTGAGGTTGGTCAATTTTAAAAAAAAAATCTATATTCATGTCATTTTTGGTCAATGGAGGTTAAAGTTGAAGGATTAGAGTGGAGTTCGTAGTGTATTATATTATGCTCTAAAAGTGTGTAGAAAATTTCAGCTAAATAACTGTAAACAATTTTGAGACATTTGAAAAATAGTGAAATTTTGGCGGTTTTGGCAGAATATTTTAAAAATACGCATTTTCACAGACATGACGATACCGAATTTCACTAGATTTTATGACATTACATAAGTATGCCAACTTTGGTCAAAATCGTACAGCTTGTTTTTGGGCAGTTCAACAGACAAAATTCAAGGAGGAAAAAAAAAATGAAATTAGGAATGGAGTAAATTGTCACTTAAACCTACGAAATTTTGAAAAAATTTGAGTTTTTTTCGACGTCACCTATCTTTATGCATCTGAGACAGGGATTAAAACTTTACAGCAACCTTATAACAGAAAATATTCTTGGAATTGAACTGTGAATCCAAAGTTCAAAAGCATTTTCGGATAGTCTATTCCAAACTACCACTGCATGCTTATCAATACTCAGTGATTTTATGAAAATATCAATTATTCCGACCGTACCCATATGGGCAGTCTCGAATCTGCCAACGGTTAAACTTTTAATAATGACATATAAAATAAAAGTTGTCATAATATGACTGCTGCATACAGCCATAGAAAATGTTCAATGCTCAATCATTTAGGAATGGAGTAAATCGTCACTTAAACTTACCAAATTCTGAAAAACGAGAGTTTTGTTGGACTGCACCTATCTTTATGCAAACAGAACAAGCATAGGGTTAAACTTTACAACCAAACTTACCATAGCAAATATTCTTGGTAGGCAATTGTAAATACGAACATGTAAATCATTTTTCAATATTCCTTTCGAAAATGGAAGAAAAGTGAGCTCCTAATTAGCCAATTTTATGAAGAATTTTAGGGCACTCAAATTCAAGGCCCGAAAACTGGGTGAAGGTTAAAACTTTGAATAAAGTATATAACCGCAAAATTGTTCTTGGATGAAGGTCCAATCCTCTCATGGAAAAGGTTTTGAGACAATATGACTCCAGTGCTGAGAAAGTGCATGTAAACATTGGCGAAAATAACAATTATTCCGACAGTACCCTTATGGGAAGTCTCAAATCTGCCAAGGGTTAAACTTTTAATAATAACATATAAACAAAATTTGTCATACTTTGACTGATGCAAGCACCTACAGAAAACATTCAGAGCTCAAGCAATTAAAAATGGAGTAAATCGCCACCTAAACTTACCAAATTCTGAAAAAATTGTGGTTTTTTTGGATGGTACCTACTTTTATGCAACCAGAATGCGATAGGGTTAAACTTTACAACCAAACTTACAACAGCAAATATGCTCGGTAGTCAATTGTGAGTACGTACATGAAAAGTGTTTGAAATTAACCCTTTCCAAAATGATAGAACTAGAGGGGTGTCATTTGTGAGCAAAGCACACTATAGTATATCCCCACATTCGCATTTGTGATTATTGTCGGAGCCGAATCAAAAATCCAAAACCTTTATGCACATCTACAGACCCTATGAATGAACATGAACACACTTTCAATGTTTCGAATTGAAACCCCTAGGAGTTTTTAGCCAGAAACCATTCCTCTAATGACAAAAGTGGTGCCCCTTGTGCCCCTCGGGCCGAATCAAAAATCCAAAACCTTTATGCACATCTACAGACCCTACTAATGAACGTGAACACACTTTCAGTGTTTTGAATTGAAACTCCTAGCAGTTTTTCGCCGGAAACCATTCCTCTAACAACAAAAACGGTGCCCCTTGCGCCCCTCAGGGCCGAATCAAAAATCCAAAACCTTTATGCACATCAACAGACCCTATGAATGAACATGAACACACTTTCAATGTTTCGAATTGAAACCCCTAGGAGTTTTTCGCCAGAAACCATTCCTTT
Source organism: Pictodentalium vernedei (assembly GCA_031216915.1). Lineage (NCBI taxonomy): Eukaryota > Metazoa > Mollusca > Scaphopoda > Dentaliida > Dentaliidae > Pictodentalium > Pictodentalium vernedei. The sequence goes on from CM062295.1 coordinate 426,076,591, forward strand.
AATGACAAAAGTGGTGCCACTTAAGCCCCCAAGGGCCAAATCAAAAATCCAAAACCTTTATGCACATCTACAGACCCTATTGATTAACATTAACACACTTTTAGTGTTTCGAATTGAAACCCCTAGGAGTTTTTCTCCGGAAACCATTCCTCAAACAACAAAAATGGTGCCCCTTGCACCCCTCGGGGCCGAATCAAAAATCCAAAACCTTTATGCACATCTACAGACCCTACTAATGAACATGAACACACTTTCAGTGTTTTTAATTGAAACTCCGAGCAGTTTTTCGCCGGAAACCATTCCCCTAACGACAAAAATGGTGCCCCTTGCACCCCTCGGGGCCGAACCAAAAATCCAAAACCTTTATGCACATCTACAGACCCTATTGATTAACATGAACACACTTTTAGTGTTTCAAATTCAAACCCCTAGGAGTTTTCTCTGGAAACCATTCCTCTAACGACAAAAATGGTGCCCCTTGCGCCCCTCGGGGCCGAATCAAAAATCCAAAACCTTTATGCACATCTACAGACCCTACTAATGAACGTGAACACACTTTCAGTGTTTTGAATTGAAACTCCTAGCAGTTTTTCGCCGGAAACCATTCCTCTAACGACAAAAACGGTGCCCCTTGCACCCCTCGGGGCCGAATCAAAAATCCAAAACCTTTATGCACATCTACAGACCCTATGAATGAACATGAACACACTTTCAATGTTTCGAATTGAAACCCCTAGGAGTTTTTCGCCAGAAACCATTCCTCTAATGACAAAAGTGGTGCCCCTTAAGCCCCGAGAGCCAAATCAAAAATCCAAAACCTTTATGCACATCTACAGACCCTATTGATTAACATGAACACACTTGTAGTGTTTCGAATTGAAACCCCTAGGAGTTTTTCTCCGGAAACCATTCCTCTAACGACAAAAATGGTGTCCCTTGCGCCCCTTGGGGGCCGAATCAAAAATCCAAAACCTTTATGCACATCTACAGACCCTACTAATGAACATGAACACACTTTCAGTGTTTTGAATTGAAACTCCTAGCAGTTTTTCGCCGCAAACCATTCCTCTAACAACAAAAATGGTGCCCCTTGCACCCCTCGGAGCCGAATCAAAAATCCAAAACCTTTATGCACATCTACAGACCCTATGAATGAACATGAACACACTTTCAATGTTTTGAATTGAAACCCCTAGGAGTTTTTCGCCGGAAACCATTCCTCTAATGACAAAAGAGGTGCCCCTTACGCCCCCGAGGGCCGAATCAAAAATCCAAAACCTTTATGCACATCTACAGACCGTATGTATGAACATGAACACACTTTCAATGTTTCGAATTGAAACCCCTAGGAGTTTTTCACCGGAAACCATTCCCCTAATGACAAAAGTGGAGCCCCTTACTCTCCCGAGGGCCGAATCAAAAATCCAAAACCTTTATGCACATTTACAGACCCTATGAATGAACATGAACACACTTTCAATGTTTCGAATTGAAACCTCTAGGAGTTTTTCGCCAGAAACCATTCCTCTAATGACAAAAGTGGTGCCCCTTACGCCCCCAAGGGCCAGATCAAAAATCCAAAACCTTTATGCACATCTACAGACCCTATGAATGAACATGAACACACTTTCAATGTTTCAAATTGAAACCCCTAGGAGTTTTTCGCAGGAAACCATTCCTCTAACGACAAAAAGTGGTGCCCCTTATGCCCCCGAGGGCCGAATCAAAAATCCAAAACCTTTACGCACATTTACAGACCCTATGAATGAACATGAACACACTTTCAATGTTTCAAATTGAAACTCCTAGGAGTTTTTCGCCGGAAACAATTCCTCTAACGACAAAAGTGGTGCCAATTACGCCCCCGAGGGCCGAATCAAAAATCCAAAACCTTTATCCACATCTACAGACCCTTTGAATGAACATGAACACACTTTCAATGTTTCGAATTGAAACTCCTAGGAGTTTTTTGCTGGAAACCATTCCTGGACGTACGTACGGACGGATGGATGGACGGACGGACGGATGGACGGAGACAACCAATATATCCCCGCATTTTTTAAAATGCGGGGATAAAAAGCGACCAAAGTTGGCTAATTTTGGCATTTTCAAACAGTACTCTTATCCTCGCCCTCATTGTGCTTGAGGGTTAAATCTGAGATTAAAAAGTAAACAGTAACTTCCTTCCGCTATCATTGTTGCATCTATCCAAACCAAAATAATTGTTACAACAACCTTGTTATTAGAGAAAACAACGTGGATTGCGGACGATTCGTTCCTTGTCTATTCCCAAAGCAATGCCGTTTCCATTCACTATTTACCTATCACCGGTCGAGTTTGGCATTACTTCTGTCTATTTGATCAACTGTTCAGCTTTAAATATTCGCACATTCATAAGGGACAGAAAGTTTTGAGTTAAACTGCTTATTTTAGACCGTCCCGGCAGAAACTGACAACTCAATCCGGTGGAGAAAAAGCCATCATCTGGCTAATCTGACATTCAAATTGAACAGATACAATGTCGGATATACGCCAATTATGTCCCGACCATGCAAGGCAGCAACTTGAAATCCACAGAATGTTTTCTACTGTCCCTGCCTGACAGTTTAGTATATTTGTCAAGGGCCGAGCCCGCGTGGAAATACCGTGGATCACGTGGAAACTGAGGGCACGATTCGTCCCTACTTTATTCTCAATTCAACGATTTTTCCATTCATTATTTACCTCTCACTGGCTGAGTTAGGCATTATATCTGTCTATTTGATGAACTTTTCAACCTTAACTATTTGCGGCTTCATGTAGCACCACCGAAAGGCCACTGCACGGTTACCAATATATTCAGGGATTGATTTTATGAAAATAACAATTATTCTGACTATCCCCACATGGGAACTCCTAAATATGCCAAGGGTTAAACTTTTGATAATAACGTATAAAAGAGAAGTTGTCATGCTATGCTTGCTGCATGCAGGCATAGAAAACATTCAGCGCTCAATGAATTAGGAATGGAGTAAATTGTCACTCAAACCTATGGAATTCTGAAATGAAAGTGTCAATGACACTGTAGCTCAATTTGTTGAGACATGTACATGTATACTATGTGACTCAGTAATGACAAACATCTAGGTAATGACCTGATAACAAAGGTACATATAAAGTATTGTAACGGTCTATACATAAATACTGACCGTAGCTTGTAACAAATGTATTGGAAAAGTATTGTAAAGGTGGGCGACAGTCAGATGCTAAACTAGAAAAGAAATCTTTGAGTCCCAGAGTGGGTCTGACTGAATCCCAAAATATTTGTTCTCATAGCACAGTGATAACAAAGGCACCCCAAAACACTTGTTCCTGTCCCAAGGTGATAACAAAGGTACCGAAGAAGTTTCATGAAGATCAGTTCATAAATACGAGCCGTATAGAAGTTGACAAAAAACTGACTGGACCTAATTTCGGTACAAAATAGCCACTGAATTTTGGACCGCACCCAGAAACACCCGTTCTCATCCCACAGTGATAACAAAGGTACCCAAGAAGTTTCGTGAAGATCGGTTCATAAATACAGTCTCAAGCCCGAGCCGTATTGACATGTGCACTTACTGTGTATAAGAAGCACTGAATAAATCAAAATTCATCTAATTTGCATATTTCTGCACAAGAAAAAAACCTGTATTATATGTGATGTATCCCATGGTACTAAACATTCATACAAAAAATTATTCAAATCAGAGCTTTCATGTGGAAGTTCTGCGCAAAAATCTGATTGCCCCTAATTTTGAACAAAATGGCTGCCAGTGGCCATCTTGAATTTCAGACCGGACCCAAAAACACTCATCCCACGGTGATAACAAAGGTACTCAAGAAGTTTCGTAAAGATCGGTTCATAAATGCGGCCTCTAGCCCGAGCCGTATTGGCATTTGCACTGACAGTGCTGAAAGTAACACTAAATAAATCAAAGTTAGTCTAATTTGCATAATTCAAGCACGAGAAAAAAACCCGTATGATATGTAATGTATCTCATGGTACTAAACATTCATACAAAAAATTATTCAAATCAGAGCTTTCATATGGAAGTTCTGTACAAAAAACAGATTTCTGCATCGTCGGTACAAAATGGCAGCTGGCAGCCATCTTGAATTTCGGACCGGACCCAAAAACACTCGTTCTTGTCCCACAGTCACAACAAAGGTACCCAAGAAGTTTCGTAAAGATCGGTTCATAAATACGGCCTCTACAAGCCGTATCCAATTGTTGACGTACGGACAGACAGATATACGTACGACAGGCCATGACAAAAGCTCAAATTTGGCTTCGCCAAAGTTGAGCTAAAAATGATAATTTTTTCCGACGACACCAATCTTTATGCATCTGAGACAGGGATGGCGTTAAACTTTACAGCAACCTTATAACAGAAAATATTCTTGGAACTGAACCGTGAATCTGAATTTTGAAAGCATATTCGGATATGCTATTCCAAACAACCACTGCACGCTTATCAATATTCAGTGATTTTATGAAAATATCAATTATTCTGACCATACCCATATGGGCACTCTCGAATTTGCCAACGGTTAAACTTTTAATAATGACCTATAAAACAAAAGTGGTCATATTATGACTGCTGCATACAGCCATAGAAAACGTTCAGCGTTCAATCAATTAGGAATGGAGTAAATGGTCACTTAAACTTACCAAATTCTGAAAAAAGGATAGTTTTTTTTTTGGACTGGACCTATCTTTATGCAAACAGAACGAGCATAGGGTTAAATTTTACAGTCAAACTTACAACAGCAAATATGCTCGGTAGGCAATTATAAATACGAACATGTAAATCATTTTTCGATATTCCTTTCGAAAATGGAAGAAAAGTGAGCTCCAAATTAAACAATTTTATGAAGAATTTTAGGGCACTCAAATTCAAGGCCCGAAAACTGGGTGAAGGTTAAAACTTTGAATAAAATATATAACAGCAAAATTGGTCTTGGATGAAGGCCCAGTACTCTCATGGAAAAGGTTTTGAGACAATATGACTCCAGTGCTGAGAAAGTGCATGTAAACGTTGCCGAAAATAACAATTATTCCGACAGTACCCTTATGGGAAGTCTCAAACTAACCAAGGGTTAAACTTTTAATAATAACATATAGGACAAAATTTGTCATACTCTGACTGCTGCAAGCAGCTATAGAAGACATTCAGAGCTCAAGCAATTAAAAATGGAGTAAATCGCCACTTAAACTTACCAAATTCTGAAAAATTGGGAGTTTTTTTGGACGGTACCTACTTTTATGCAACCAGAATGGGATAGGGTTAAACTTTACAACCAAACTTACAACAGCAAATATACTCGGTAGTCAATTGTGAATACGTACATGAAAAGTTTTTGAAATTAACCCATTCCAAAATGATAGAAAAAGCAACCAAAGATGGCTAATTTTGGCATTTTCAAAAGGTACTCTTATTCTCGCCCTCATTGTGCTAGAGGGCTAAATCTGAGATGAAGAAGTAAATAGTAACTTTCTTCCACCATCATTGTTGCATCTAGCCATACCAAAATAATTATTACAACTACCTTGCAATTAAAGAAATTTGCCCTTGAAGTTGGCAAAAATAACAATTATTCCGACAGTACCCTTAAGGGAAGTCTCAAATCTGCCAAGGGTTATACTTTTAATAATAACACATAGAACAAAATTTGTCATACTTGGACTTCTGCAAGCAGCTACAGAAAACATTCAGAGCTCAAGCAATTAAAAATGGAGTAAACCGCCACCTAAACTTACCAAATTCTGAAAAAAATGGGAGTTTTTTTGGACGGTACCTACTTTTATGCAACCAGAATGGCATAGGGTTAAACGTTACAACAAAACTTACAACAGCAAATATGCTCGGTAGTCAATTGTGAATAGGCACATGAAAAATATTTGAAATTAACCCTTTCCAAAATGATAGAAAAAGCAAACAAAGTTGGCTAATTTTGGCATTTTCAAACAGTACTCTTATTCTCGCCCTCACTGTGCTTGAGGGTTAAATCTGAGATTAAAAAGTAAACAGTAACTTTCTTCCGCAATCATTGTTGCATCTATCCAAACCAAAATAATTGTTACAACAACCTTGTAATTAGAGAAATTTGCCCTTGAAGTTGGTCAATTTTGAAGAAAAAATCTATATTCATGTGATTTTTGGCCAGTGGGAATTAATGTTGAAAGATTTGAGTGGTGATCGTGGTGTATCATATTATGCTCCAAATGTGTGGAAAATTTGAGTTAAATAACTGTAAACAATTTTGAGACATTCGAAAAATGGTGAATTTTTGAAGGTTTTGGCAGAATATTTTGAAAATACGCATTTTCACAGATATGACGATACCGCATTTCACTAGATTTTATGACATTACATAAGTGTGCCAAATTTGGTCAAAATCGTACAGCTTGTTTTCGAGCAGTTCAACAGACAAAATTCAGGGAGGAAAAAAAAAAAATTAAACGAGAGAATTGTAATTTGTTGGACAAATTACGGGCTTTCCCAACTTTCCAATGTGAAAATGCAGACTACATATAGCAAAGCAAAGTCTTTGAAATTAACCATTTCCAAAATGATAGGCAAAAAGCATCCAAAGTTGGCTAATTTTGGCATTCTCTCACGGTTCTCTTATTCACGCCCTTATTTTGTTTGGGGGATAAATCTTGAGATTAAAAAGTAAACAGTAACATTCTTCTACAATCATTGTTACATCTATCCATACCAAAATAATTGCAACAACAACATTGCTATTAGAGGAAATGAGTACAGATGTTTGCAAAATTCACTGAAAATCAATCTTTTTTCTGACAGAACTATTCTTTACATGGCCAAAGCTTATGTTGTTTTTAGCATCAAAGCATAACTTACAGCAGACGATTTCTTCATTAGGCATCTCTTCCTATAGCAAAACAAAGTGTTTAGAATTAACCCTTTCCAAAATGACAGGAAGATGCAACCACAGTTAGCTAATTATGGCATTTTCGGCTGGTATTCTTACCCTCATTTGCTTGAGGGTTAAAGATGAGATTAAAAACTAAACAGTAACATTCTTCTGCAAGCACTGTTGCATCTATGCATACAAAAATAATTGTTACAACAACCTCGCAATTATGAGAAATTTGCCCTTGAAGTTAGTAAATCTTGAAGATAAAATAATATATTCATATCATTTGTGGTCAATAGGGGTTAATTTTGAAATATCTGTGTGGTGATTTTAGTGTATAATATTATGTTCTTAACGTGTGAACATCAATCACAGACTGAGTGTCTGAAAAGAGACATGGACTGATCTTGAATCTTGCTATTTGAATGAACAAGTTGAGGGTACTCCAATTCAAGGTCTGACAACTGGGTGAGGGTTAAAACTAGGAATAAAACATGTAACAGCAAAATTGTTCTTGGATAACAGTTAGATAATTGCCAAAAATGAAAAGTGGACAGAAATTGCGCATGGGTTAATGGCAAAAAGGCGGTAATTTGGCTAATTTGACATTAAATTGAACAGACAGCAGTGGCGCTCATACGCCCACTGCTTGGTAGGCAACTGTAAATACGAACATGTAAATCATTTTTCGATATGCCTTTCGAAAATGGAAGAAAAGTGAGCTCCAAATTAGCCAATTTTATGAAGAATTTTAGGGCACTCAAATTCAAGGCCCGAAAACTGGGTGAAGGTTAAAACTTTGAATAAAATATATAACAGCAAAATTGTTCTTCGATGATGGCCCAATCCTCTCATGGAAAAGGTTTTGAGACAATATGGCTGCAGTGCTGAGAAAGTGCATGTAAACGTTGGCGAAAATAACAATTATTCCGACAGTACCCTTATGGGAAGTCTCAAATCTGCCAAGGGTTAAACTTTTAATAATAACATATAGAACAAAATTTGTCATACCTTGACTGCTGCAAGCAGCTATAGAAAACATTCAGAGCTCAAGCAATTAACTAGAATGATGTCACGCATGCAGTCTGACTGTCCCAGGGATGGCAATGCTTAGACGCAAAATAGTCAGAGCCATTTTTTGTTAACAGTTTACCTAACGAATCTGCCATATCTGCATTCGTGATATACAAAATTTGCTATTCAAATTTTATTTTTTCATTTCTCTACTTCAAAACATACCTCATGATGTATTAACGGAACAAACTTGATGAGCTTGTTCTAATAAGGAGTAATAAGCCATGGTTAGAAGTAAACAAAAAATGAAAAAATCTGATGTTTCAGAATGAAAGTGTCAATGACACTGTAGCTTAACTTGTGTGTTGTGTTTGATGAAAAGGATAATGTTCAATGTTTATGAAAGTATTATGAAATAAGACAAGAATTGTGATAAGTGGGAATATGTTCATTTCTGTTCCCTGTATGCTATGTTTATGATAAAAATAATATGATGTGTACACTGTACTAAAGAGCTGAGGGGTTGGTTAATATGACCTCACAGTTAATGTATGTGGCCCTCACAGTTAACGTATATCAACAAAAGTTACCAAGTTACAGTGAAATTATTCCAAAACGAGTCATCCTATCAAGTTACATTAAAATCCCTTCATAAATATGGCCTGTAGACTGTGCTAAAGGTTTTCGGGCTTTAGGCCCCTGTAGCCGTCAGTTTCCCAATTGCGTCCAAAGGGGACGTTCTCATCAAGACATTATATGAAGTCAACCTACCAAGTTACAATGAAATCCCTTAATAAATATGATCTGTAGACTGTGCTAAAGGTTTTTGGGCTTTGGGCTCTGGCAGCCATCATGGTTGAATGATCGCAACCAAAAGGGGACATACTCATCTGAGCATCATCTGGAGTGATCCTACAAAGTTACAATGAAATCCCTTCATAAATATGACCTATAGACTGTGCTCAAGGTTTTCGGGCTTCGGGCACCTGTAGCCATCACAGCTGACCAATCACGACCAAAAGGGGATGTCATCATTAAGGCATTATATGGAGTCAACCTAACAGGTAACAATGAAATCCTTCTATAAATATAACCTTTTGCCTATGCTAAAGGTTTTTGGGCTCGGGCACCCATCAAGGCTGAATGACCACGGCCAAAATGGTACGTTCTCATCTAGACATTATTTGGAGTCATCCTACCAAGTTACAATGAAATCCCTTCATAAATATGACCTGTAGACAGTGCTAAAGGTTTTTGGGCTTCGGGCACCTTTAGCCGTCAAAGTTGCCCAATCATGTCCAAAAGAGGACGTTCTCATCTAGACATTATATGAAGTCAACCTACCAAGTTACAATGAAATCCCTTCATAAATATGACCTGTAGACTGTGCTTAAGGTTTTCGGGCTACAGGCTCAGGCAGTCATCATGGTTGAATGATCACAACCAAAGGGGACAATCTCATCTGGGCATCATCTGGAGTGATCCTAGGAAGTTACAATGAAATCCCTTCATAAATATAACCTGTAGACTATGCTCAAGGTTTTTGGGCTTCGGGCACTTGTAGCCATCACAGCTGACCAATCATGACCAAAAGGGGATGTCATCATCTAGGCATTATATGGAGTCAACCTAATACGTTACAATGAAATCCTTCCATAAATATGACCTTTTTCCTATGCTAAAGGTTTTTGGGCTCGGGCACCCATCAAGGCTGAATGATCGCGATCAAAATGGGACGTTCTCATCTAGACATTATTTGGAGTCATTCTACCAAGTTACAATGAAATCCCCTCATAAATATGACCTGTAGACTGTGCTAAAGGTTTTCAGGCTTCGGGCACCTTTAGCCGTCACAGTTGCCCAATCATGTCCAAAAGGGGACGTTCTCATCTAGACATTATATGAAGTTAACCTACCAAGTTACAATGAAATCCCTTCATAAATATGACCTGTAGACTGTGCTAAAGGTTTTCAGGCTTCGGGCTAGGGCAGCCATCATGGCTGAATGATCGCAACCATAGGGGACAATCTCATCTGGGCATCATCTGGAGTGATCCTAAGAAGTTACAATGAAATCCCTTCATAAATATGACCTGTAGACTGTGCTCAAGGTTTTCGGGCTTCGGGCACTTGTAGCCATCACAACTGACCAATCACGACCAAAAGGGGATGTCATCATCCAGGCATTATATGGAGTCAACCTAACAGGTTACAATGAAATCCGTCCATAAATATGACCTTTTGCCTATGCTAAAGATTTTTGGGCTCGGGCACCCATCAAGGCTGCATGCTCGCGATCAAAATGGGATGTTCTCATCTAGACATTATTTGGAGTCATCCTACCAAGGTACAATGAAATCCCTTCATAAATATGACCTCTAGACTGTGCTAAAGGTTTTTGGGCTTCGGGCCCCTGTAGCCGTCACAGTTGCCCAATCACGTCCAAAAGGGGACTTTCTCATCGAGACATTGTATGAAGTCAACCCACCAAGTTACAATGAAATTCCTCATTAAATATGACCTGTAGACTGTGCTAAAGGTTTTCGGGTTTTGGGCTCGGGCAGTCGTCACGGTTGGCAGATCATGCCCAAATGGGGAAATTCTCATCTAGACATCATAAGGAGTCATCCTACCGAGTTAAAATGAAATCCCTCCACATTAAACATGACCTGCAGACTGTGCTAAAAGTTTTTGGATTTCGGGCTTGGGCAGCCATCTCTGTTGATAGATCATGCCCAAAAGGGGATGTTCTCATCTAGACATTATACAGAGGCATCCTACCAAGTTACAATGAAATCCCTTCATAAATACGACCTGTAGACTGTGCTAATGGTTTTCGGGTTTTGGGCTCGGGCAGCCATACCGGTTGCCCGATCGCGACCAAAAGGGGACGTTCTCATCTAGACGTGACCCCAAACCTGCATATGAAATTTCGTGACGATCAGACAAGAACTGCGGGGTGTAGCCTGTGCTAAAGGAAAATGTGAACAGACGTCACAGACTCACAGACTAACAGACTCACAGACTTCCTCACGCATGATGGCAATAGCTTATCTTGACTATGTCAAGTTAAGCTAAAAATAATTTGTACTGTTGGCTTCAACTTGTGTTAGGTAAAGGATTAAAGATGCAGTACATAAAGCTATGTTTGGCTATATGAGTCAATTTTCATTTTTGCATGTAATAACTCCCAATCCTTCAAAATGCATTTTGGGAATAATTGCCTAAGTGACACGTTTGTGTGTGTGTGTGTGTGGGGGGGGGGGGGGGGGGGGTAGGGGGGGGAGGGGAGGGGAGGGGAGGGGAGGGGAGGGAGTTGTGGAACCTATATTGGCCTGTTAGCTGGAAAATACACATATCAACTTTGGTTGAAATCAAATAATCCAAACTGGAGTTATCAGTCAGAAACCAACTGTTTGCAGACAGATGGATGGACCGACAGATGGACGGATGAAAGTCATGACTATAGCCCTGACTACAAACAATCAGGCTAAAAATACATTTTGTAAAAAAGAAAAAAAATTGCATGAATGGTCCTGGGTGAGGAGGAGGTGGGGTGGGGGTGAGGGGTGGGGGAGAGTGGGGGTGTGTTAGGGGAGACCATTTTTTTTCCACATGTGGTCAGTCTAAATCCTTCAGAATGCATTTTGAGCAGAGAAAAAAAAAAATACCTAACTGACACCATGGGGGTGGGGGGTGGTGTTTGTCTGGGTTTTTAACCACAAACTTTAACCAAAATTGTAAAAAAAAGTATTTTTGACGAAAGAAAAAAAAAGTGCCTAATTGGCCCCCCGGGGGTGGGGGTTACGTGAGTTTAAAAAAAGGCTCTGCATGTAATAATGTGGCGTTTGTCTGGGTTTTTAACCAAAACTGTAAACAAGCATTTTTGACAAAAGAAAAAAAAGTGCCTAATTAGCCCCCTGGGGTGGGGGGTACATAAGTTTAAAAAAAAGGTTCCACATGAAGTGACTGTAAATCGTTCAAAATGCATATTGGAGAAAAGAAGAAAAAGAAAAAGCCTAACTGGGGGCGGGGTGGGGTGTAGGGGGTGATGGTGTTTGTCTGGGTTTTTAACCACAAACTTGGAGTCATACTACCAAGCTACAATGAAATCCCTTCATAATTATGGCCTGTGGAATATTCTAAAGGTTTTCAGGCTTCGGGCCTCTGTTGCCATCACAGTTGCCCAAAAGGGGACATTCTCATGTAGACATTATATGAAGTCAACCTATCAAGTTACAATGAAATCCCTCCATAAATATGACCTGTAGACTGTGCTAAAGGTTTTCGGGCTTCGGGCCCCTGTTGCTGTCACAGTTGCCCAAAAGGGGACATTCTCATGTAGACATTATATGAAGTCAACCTATCAAGATACAATGAAATCCCTCCATAAATATGACCTATAGACTGTGCTAAAGGTTTTCAGGTTTTGGGCTTAGGCAGTCATGACAGGGGGGGGGGGGGGTGTGGGGGGGGGGGGGGGTGTTTGTTAGGGTTTTTAACCACAAACTTGGAGTCACCCTACCAAGCTACAATGAAATTCCTTCATAATCATGGCCTGTAGAATATTCTAAAGGTTTTCGGGCTTCAGGCCTCTGTTGCCATCACAGTTGCCCAAAAGGGGACGTTCTCATCTAGACATTATATGAAGTCAACCTATCACATTACAATGAAATCCCTCCATAAATATGACCTGTAGACTGTGCTGAAGGTATTCGGGCTTCGGGCCCCTGCTGCTGTCACAGTTGCCCAAAAGGGGACGTTCTCATGTAGACATTATATGAAGTCAACCTATCAAGTTACAATGAAATCCCTCCATAAATATGATGTGTAGACTGTGCCAAAGGTTTTTGGGTTTCGGGCTCGGGCAGCCACCATGGTTGAATGATCACAACCAAAAGGGGACATTCTCATCTGGGCATCATGTGGATTGATCCTATGAAGTTACAATGAAATCCCTTCATAAATATGACTGTAGACTGTGCTGAAGGTTTTCGGGTTTCGGGCACCTGTAGCTGTCAAAGTTGCCCAATCACGTCCAAACGGGGACTTTCTCATGTTGACATTATATGAAGTCAACCTTACAAGTTACAATGAAATCCCTCCATAAATATGACCTGTAGACTGTGCTAAAGGTTTTCGGGTTTTGGGCTCAGGCAGTTGTGACGGTTGATAGATCACGGCCAAATGAGGAAATTCTCATGTAGACATCATACGGAGTCATCGTATCAAGTTACAATGAAATGCATCCATATTAAACATGACTTGCAGACTGTGCTAAAAGTTTTTGGGTTTCGGGCTTGGGCAGCCATCACGGTTGACAGATCATGCCCAAACGGGGACATTCTCATCTAGGCAATATACAGAGGCATTCTATGAAGTTGCAATGAAATCCCTTCATAAATACGACCTGTAGACTGTGCCAATGGTTTTCGGGTTTTGGGCTCGGGCAGCCATACCGGTTGACCAATCACAACCAAAAGGGGACGTTCTCATGTTCTCATAAAACCTGCATATGAAATTTCGTGATGATCAGACAAGAACTACCGGGTATAGCCTGTACTTGAAGGTTGAATAAAAAACTTTAACCACAAACTTTAACCAAAACTCCAAATGTCAACTAAACAGGAAAAAAAAAAAAAAAAAAGAAAAAAACCCACTTGAACCTTCAGTAAAAAACATTAAACACAAACTTTAACCAAAAACTCTAAATGTTAACAGACGGACAGATGGACAGATGGACGGACGGACGGACGGACAAAAGTCATTACTATAGCCCTTAATGTAAACAGTCAGGCTAATAAAAATGGAGTAAATCACCACCTAAACCTTCCAAATTCTGAAAAATTGTAGTTTTTTTTGGACGGAACCTACTTTTATGCAACCAGAATGGGATAGGGTTGAACTTTACAACCAAACTTACAACAGCAAATATGCTTGGTAGTCAATTGTGAATACGTAAACGAAAAGTGTTTGAAATTGACCCTTTTCCAAAATGATGGAAAAAGCAACCAAAGTTGGCTAATTTTGGCATTTTCAAACGGTACTCTAATTCTCACCCTCATTGTGCTTGAGGGTTAAATCTGAGTTTAAAAGTTAAACAGTAACTTTCTTTCGTAATCATCGTTACATCTATCCAAACCAAAATAATTGTTACAACAACCTTGTTATTAGAGAAATTTGCCCTTGAAGTTGGTCAATTTTGAAGAAAAATTCTATATTCATGTCATTTTTGGCCAGTGGGGGTTAAAGTTAAAAGATCTGATTGTGGTGTATCATATTACGCTGTAAATGCGTGGAAAATTTGAGCTAAATAACTGTAAACAATTTTGAGACATTTGAAAAATGGTGAAATTTTGAAGGTTTTGGCAGAATATTTTTAAAATACGCTTTTTCACAGATATGACGATACCGCATTTCACTAGATTTTATGACATTACATAAGTGTGCCAAATTTGGTCAAAATCATACAGCTTGTTTTCGAGCAGTTCAACAGACAAAATTCAGGGAGGAAAAAAAAACTAAAAAAAAACAAAAAACTAGAGAATTGTAATTTGTTGGACAAATTACAGGCTTTCCCAACTTTTTAATGTGAAAAGGCAAACTGTATTGTACACAAAACTATCGATCAGTTTGAAAACAGAAAATTTAGAGAAAATCAAAGTTTTTGTGATGCTACTAGTTTTTATGCAGCCAAAACAGATATTTGAGATACAGCGGGACACCAAAACATTTAACACAAAATTTGCTCTTCAATAATTACAGAATATTTTCATAGAAAGCAAAACAAGCGATGTCCTTTCTGCTTTGAAAAAAATAAGTACAGATGAATTATGGGTGTACGGGCCGGGGTTTCATGGAGGACTGTGCCCCAACCCACTCCTGAGTCAGGAAGGAGCCGATTTTTCAGCAAATATGCCAGAAAATTTCAAAAAATTTAGATGCCAGAAATGACCACAAAACATTTTGGTTTTCCACACAAAATGTTGTTTTCCTATCTCATCACTTAGAAGTTGCAAGTAAACTGACCATTATACTGTACAAGTTGTTGATTCAGTGGAACCGTATCCACATTAATATTATTCATTTATAATCACACAAGTACATATAAAGAGTTCTATTACTACATATTACGGGAGCACGGTGGCTCAGACGGTAGGGATGATTGTTGCAATCCAAGAAGTCCTCAGTTCGAATCCCGCCTGTGGCAACCACATTGTGTCCTTGAGCAAGACACTTCATCCCAATTTAATTTCCCACGTGAGGGGGTGAGGGGGGGGGGAGGGGGGGGGGGGTATGATGGCGATGTGTACTAAGGGTACTTTGAGGGTGCACTTGTCTTCAACCAATGCTAACCCTCCTTTTGTGGAGTTAGTATGTCGGGGAGTCTGAGTCGCTTACCATTGCTCGGTGGCTCTCTCCAGGCACTCAATGGGGGTGGGGGTGGGGGTGGTGGGAGACCCCTCTCCCATACCCACATTTGGCATTTCCTCCTGAGATTCAACTTTTTCGGGCTAAAAGGGTTCACATACCCCAACCCGCCCCACCCCCCCCCCCCCCCCACTCCCCTCTGAAAAATAGCCCTGTACGCCTATGCAATGAATACCTGGACTTGAATAAATACCTATAATATGGTGATGATATAGCTGTAGATGCTGAAAGTGACCTTAAATATCAATAATTAATTTATTCTCTATCATTCTATCTGTTTGTGAATGTGTGGGATTTGTCAACAAACGAGGGTAAGCTTCCTACTCCATGATTTCACAATTTTCCCAACATATCTTCAGATACAATGCAATACATGTAATATGAGTTACTGTCACACACAAATTAGTTGTTTATTTGATATGGTTTAAACCATCTAGAGAGCTAGTATACACAGTAATGGGTACAGTTCAAGTCAAAATGAGTTGATTAAAGGGATGTTGAACAACTTGTTAATATTTCTTGCATTACATTACTACTTTGCTATTTATTGACAGAAGGATTTCACAGAGGGTTTCCCTGACGGTATTTATTTATTGGTGTATATGGTCACATACTTATCCACAATGGCTAATCGTGACCGTGACAGTTTTACGGGTGGGGGAAGTCGGAGGACCCAGAGAGAACCACCGAACATCGATGAGCAACTGTCAGCTCAACACTGTAATTATGTTCAAGCTCCGCTGAAGCAGGGTACCAGCGGTTGAAGACATGTGCATCATTGACATGCAGAACGCCTTAGTACATGGCATCATCGTGCCCCCATGTTGGCAACCGGGATAAAGTGCTTTGCCCAAGGACATTACGTGAGTCATCCCAGACAGGGATCAAACTCGGGACCTCTATCATAGAAGTCAAACAGTCTATCACTGAGAAAATGTGCTTTCTTTCCTGACGGTATTCATATTTGTATGGCCAAACTGGTGTTGGATAACACGGAACACCAAAACATATAACACAAAATTTGTTCCTCATTGATTTTTGAAAGCAGTTATGGAAAGCTCAAAGAGCTCTTTCCTTTTTGTTTTTGGACAAGTGAGTATTCACTCAGTCATTTTTTGCAGACAGTGCTATTTTTAAGTGACCAAAGCACGTTTCATTAAGTCCCAGAACATAACTAAAGCCGGATTTATTGATTAAACATCACTGCATATAGCAAAGCAAAGTGTTTAAAATTAACCCATTCCAAAATGATAGTAGAGAGTAACCAAAGTTGGATAATTTAGGTATTTCCAAATGGTACATTCTCACTCTCATTGTGCTTGAGGGTTAAACCTCAGATTGAAAAGATATACCAATCTTACTCAGGGAAGGTGAGTACAGAAAAGTACGAAATTAATCAGAAAATGAATTTTGTCTGACGGTACTAATATTTGTAGGAGCAAAACTGGTACTGGATTTATTTATTTATTTATTTATTTATTTATTTATTTATTTATTTATTTATTTATTTATTAGCAACACATTAACAGCCAAGGTCATATTATGTCGGTGACAGTTGCATGGGTGGAGGAAGCCGGAGTACCCAGAGAGAACCACCGAGCAATGACAAGCAGCTGCCAGCTCCCCAACATAGTGCCTCTGCACTGTAGCACAGGCAGGGTTAGATTGGTTGAAGACATGCGCACCATCGACGTGCAGTATGCCTTAGTACACGGCGTCCAGACCAGTGAAGGCAGATGCACGAAATCTTCAGAAGTTGTTCCACTATCTCTGCTCGACAGAACAGTATCTTTGTCGAGTGGCGTGAGCGTGTGGGAACAACGTGGATCGCGTGGAAACTGTGGGGACGATTCGTCCCTACTCTATTTCCAATGCAATGCTGTTTCCATTCACTATTTACCTATCACCGGTCGAGTTTGGCATTATTTCTGTCTATTTGATGAACTGTCCAACTTCAAATATTCGCACATTCATATAGGACAGAAAGTTTTGAGTTAAACTGCTTATTTTAGACCGTCCCGGCAGAAACTGACAACTCAATCCGGTGGAGAAAAAGCCGTCATCTGGCTAATTTAACATTCAAATTGAACAGTTACAATGTCGGATATACTCCAATTATGTCCCGACCATGCAAGGCAGCAACTTGAAATTCTCAGAATGTTTTCTACTGTCCCTGCCCGACAGTTTAGTATCTTTGTCAAGTGTCGCACATGGAAATACCATGGATAAGGTGGAAACCGAGGGCACGATTCGTCTCTACTTTATTCTCAATTCAACACCTTTTCCATTCATTATTTACCTGTCACCAGCTGAGTTAGGCATTATATCTGTCTATTTGATGAACTTTTCAACCATAACTATTTGCAACTTCATGTATCACCACCGAAAGGCCACTGCACGGTTACCAATATATTCAGGGATTGATTTTACGAAAATAACAATTATTCCGACTATATCCACATGGGAACTCCCAAATATTCCAAGGGTTAAACTATTGATAATAAAGTATAAAACAGAAGCTGTCATGCTATGCTAGCTGCATGCAGGCATAGAAAACATTCAGCGCTCAATGAATTAGGAATGGAGTAAATTGTCACTTAAACCTACAGAATTCTGAAAAAATGAGAGTTTTTTTTCGATGGCACAAATTTTTATGCATTTGAGACAGGGATGGAGTTAAACTTTACAGCAACCTTATAACAGAAAATATTCTTGGAATTGAACTGTGAATCCAAATTTCGAAAGCACTTTCGGATATTCTATTCCAAACTACCACTGCACGCTTATCAATATTCAGTGATTTTATGAAAATATCAATTATTCCGACCGTACCCATATGGGCAGTCTCGAAACTGCCAATGGTTAAACTTTTAATAATGACATATAAAACAAAAGTTGTCATACTATGACTGCTGCATACAGCCCTAGAAAATGTTCAGCGCTCAATCAATTAGGAATGGAGTAAATCGTCACTTAAACTTACCAAATTCTGAAAAACGATAGTTTTTTTGGACTGCGCCTATCTTTATGCAAATAGAACGAGCATAGGGTTAAACTTTACAACTAGACTTACAACAGCAAATATGCTCGGTAGGCAATTGTAAATACGAACATGTAAATCATTTTTCAATATTCCTTTCAAAAATGAAAGAAAAGTGAGCTCCAAATTAGCCAATTTTATGAAGAATTTTAGGGCACTCAAATTCAAGGCCAGAAAACTGGGTGAAGGTTAAATCTTTGAATAAAATATATAACAGCAAAATTGTTTTTGGATGAAGGCCCAATCCTCTCATGGAAAAGGTTTTGAGACAATATGGCTCCAGTGCTGAGAAAGTGCATGTAAACGTTGGCAAAAATAACAATTATTCCGACAGTACCCTTATGGGAAGTCTCAAATCTGCCAATTTAAGGGTTAAACTTTTAATAATAACATATAGAACAAAATTTGTTATACTTTGACTCCTGCAAGCAGCTATAGAAAAAATTCAGAGCTCAAGCAATTAAAAATGGAGTAAATCGCCACCTAAAGTTACCAAATTATGGAAAAATTGGAGTTTTTTGGAAGGTACCTACTTTTTTATGCAACCAGAATGGGACAGGGTTAAACTTTACAACCAAACTTACAACAGCAAATATGCTCGGTAGTCAATTGTGAATACGTACATGAAAAGTTTTTGAAATTAACCCTTTCCAAAATGATAGAAAAAAAAAACCAAAGATGGCTAATTTTGGTATTTTCAAACGGTACTCTTAGTCTCGCCCACATTGTGCTTGAGAGTTAAATCTGAGATTAAGAAGTAAACAGTAACTTTCTTCCACAATCATTGTTGCATCTAGCCATATCAAAATAATTGTTACAACTACTTTGTAATTAGAGAAATTTGCCCTTGAAGTTGGTCAATTTTGAAGAAAAAATCTATAGTCATGTCATTTTTGGCCAGTGGGGGTTAATGTTGAAAGATTTGAGTGGTGACTGTGGTGTATCATATTATGCTGTAAATGTGTGGAAAATTTGAGCGAAATAACTGTAAACAATTTTGAGACATTCGAAAAATGGTGAAATTTTGAAGGTTTTGGCAGAATATTTTGAAAATACGCATTTTCACAGATATGACGATACCGCATTTCACTAAATTTTATGACATTACATAAGTGTGCCAAATTTGGTGAAAATCGTACAACTTGTTTTAGAGCAGTTCAACAGACAAAATTCGAACGCCGGACATAATCCCATCGGACATAATCCCATCCGGACAAAATCCCAGCGGACAAAATCCCAGTTGGGAAAAAAAATAAAAAGACACAATTTTTTATCCCATTGGATTCAAGTACTTTTATTTCTTAATATCGATAATATTAACATTAACAGCAGAATTAATATAAGCACTGTAACTATGTTCTTCAATGTAACTAGTGATTTATTATAACAATACCAGCGATAATAAGTATAAAGAACAACAATAACTATAGGTTAAGCCAGGTGTGTTTATACTAATTTATGATAAAAAATATGCAATACTGTGACACTTCTAATAATGAAGGTAGTATGTTTTGATAAGATTAAAAATTGAGAACAGTTCTACCGTAATTGGCCAAGGTTTATTGTTTTTCCAGTGCTATTTTCAAAGGTTGGTGTTTTGTTACCAATTCACAACTTCTTCACAGCTTCTCTGGCGTCACTGGCCAATGGTTTTGGACTCGGATAGTTGTTAACTGAGAGAGCTTACCAAGAATTAATGTTAATGACGACTGGTATTTTTATGGTAGAAAATAGAGGATACCTTTTCCTTTGAAATGCATCAGTTGTGCCTTAATTAACTACATAAGACTAAGACGAAGTCCAGCATCTGATGCGAATATTACAATTCTGTTCACATCAGACCCATTGTCATAACAAACAAATTGTTCAGGTTCAATTCCAGCTGTAGTTGCCCATTCTCCACTTATATTGAGTTCATGTAGAGTTTTGGGTTCTGATGGCCGCGATCCTTGTTTTTGACGTCTGATGTCTCGACGAATGCTTTCAGGATTTCCAATTTTCTCACGTACATCATTTGTTGTCTGAAGAAGTGCTTCTGTAAGTAAGCGATTGGTTTTGGATTTTTGCTTTCTAGCATTAGACTTCAGCGTAAGTCTGAGTTTACACGTCTCAACGTCGGCTGTATCAGCTTCATGGCTGTGTTCTTTGGAATTAAATGCTGTTAACATTTCTAGGTCCGTTGTGAGTGCACCATTACATTGAAAGGCAACATGTTTGCTACATTCCCATCGGATGCTGTTCTTACTTTTATATTTTTTTGTGTAGAGAAAACCTTTATAACAAAGTTTAAGGCCACCTTTCTGGCTTTTTATCACTTCCATACTGGACTTCAAATCTGATATGATTATTCTGTCCAACGGATTTGTGTTATATATCTTCGCTAAAAAAACAAGCGGGTTAACACAAAGCGAGTAGGCAGAATGATGGAAGTTTCAGTGATGAACAGGCGGTTTAAAACAAAGTGAAAAGTTTGAGAACTGGCATGATTAAAGTTTCATTGATGAAAAAATAGGCGGACAGGCGGTTTAAAACAAAGTGAGAAGTTTGAGTAAAACAACAACCAAAACACTGTTTTTGTAAATCAAAAATATTTCCTGGTATTTTGTCCACTTTTGCCAGAAAAAAAATACTACCTGGGATTTTGTCTGCTTTTTTGTGAAAAAATATTGCCTGGTGTTTTGTCCGCCCATGTGTGGGATTTTGTCTGCTGGGATTTCGCCCGGGTAAAAAATCTGGGATATTGTCCGGATGGGATTTTGTCCGATGGGATTTTGTCTGCGCACCCAAAATTCAGGAAGGAAAAAAAAAAAATAGAGAAGAAAAATTTTGAAAAAGAAGAATAACAGAGTCTTTCCCAAACTGGGTTTGGGAAAGCCTGAAAAAAATAAAGAAGAAAAATTTTGAAAAAGAAGAATAAAAATAGTCTTTCCCAAACTGGGTTTGGGAAAGCCTAAAAATTAAAAGAAAAATTTAACAAAAAAAAAAAAAAAATAGAGAAGAAAAATTTTGAAAAAGAAGAATAACAAGAGCCTAACAAGACAGGTTTTGATGACTTAGAGAAATCAAATAATGAGACTCACCCTGAAGAAGTCTACTTGACACCACTGATTAATTAGCTTTCTGACACCTAACACATCATCATTCTCTATGGCTTTCCATAATCCAGGCTGCAAAAGAAACATTACTGATAGTATTAACAGACTGTCACTCAAGTACAAAGGATCATTAATTCCAGATATTTGAAATTGACTGGTCATTTCACAAAGGACTCTGTCCATTAGGAATGAAAGTGAATTCACTAACATTATTGCTTGGGTGAGCACAGTTGTACCCAAAGTAGCTTTCTGAATATGCAAAACATGCTAAGAATAGGACCACAATGGGTGAGCAGTGATGGCTGATATCGATCAACTGCCACTATTTGATATACTGAAAACTGTTAAATGGAACTAGTGACAAGCATATTTGCTTTGAAGTATTTCCAAGCAGAACTTCACAACAGACTAGACTTTATGATTCTGGAGAATCATTGCCTTTCCAGATGAGATTCCATGATTTTTCGTGACCCCAGAGTGTCTGATGTATTGTTTTAACTGTCTCACTGAAGTTCCTTTATTGATGTTATGAGAAAGGTGGGTATAGTAGTCTCAAATGACTCAGTTTGATGAAACAATGTTCAGATAAAAACCATCATTAATGGTGGAAGGGTTAATATCAATATCATCGTCCGGCAAGTTAATGACCGACAAAAGGAGTTATGTTTGTTTGACACATATCCATGGAGTGCTGTGGCTATTTGAAAATGGTTCATTTTATCTCAAATGTATCTAAAATATTGTTGTCTGGCAGCTTGTAGAGTGCTAACAGGAATATTTTTCCATGCAACTTGTAATGTCACACCAAGAACTGCGAATGGCCATTTTTTCTTAAAAATCGACAAGATGTTTCCTAAGAAATCCAGGGAAAACATGAATTTTAAGCTTTTGATGGGAATCATTGTTTATCCAGCCCAAAATGGGTTGAGGATTGTTTTCTGAATACCCTTATTACTTACAAAAATAATCCTCAGTGAATTCTACTTCTACTTATGTTGATCTCTCCTCTTAACTTTGGGTGCTGTGGGTATGGAAACACAGCACATTTTATCAAAATTTTGATGTTTGAAAACCTCTATAGGGTTAACAAATGCTTACTGGAATATTTTGTACATGTAGCTTGTAATGTCACACTAAGATCTGAGAATGGCCAATTTTTCTTGAAAATCTACGATATGCTTCTAGAGAAATCCTCGGATAATACCTTTTGAGGGGTATCGCTGTAACCAGCCCTAAACGGGTTAATGCTTGGTTTTGTGAATACCTTCATTACTTACAAAAATGAACCTCAGTGAATTCCACTTCCAATGAGGGAGGTTATGTTTATCTCGCAGATATACACTGAGTGGTATGGATGCCCAAGAACAGACCATTTTCTCAAAATGTCTATACTTGAAGTCTCTGGAGGGTTAACAAATGCTTACCGGAATATTTTGTCCATGCAACCTGTGAATGGTCAGTTTTTCTCGAAAACTTGCTAGATTTTTTTGGAGAAATTTAAATTTTATAGTAAATTTCCTTTCTTATTATACCTACCACAATTGTTTACTACAGGCTTGCACTACAGTGGAAGTCCCTAACTCAGATAATATACTCTCTATTTTTGTCTTTCCGAAGCAATTTTGGAAAGAGAAGTGGTGCAAAAGCACCAAGAAAAGTATTCTTACCCGTATAAGAAGACGGGAGGGCCTCCATGTAAGCAATTGTGGTAGGAATAATAAGAAAGGAAATTTACTATAAAATTTAAATTTCTTATCTACCTACCCACAATTGTTTACTACAGGCTGAATAGACATTAGACTGAAGGGAATCGCATAACCAACCCTACACATAACCCAAGTGCACTGGAACCGTGAACAGACAGAAGAGGTCCTGAGGCTTATCAACCATAGCAACACAAACATTAGTAGAAGACAATGAAAGATGAGGCATATGGTTCTGTGCGTCGCACAGTCAGAAAGGGCAGGAACAGCATGGAGCTGGAACTGACCCTGTAAAAAGCTGAATGGCTGGAATAGACAACAGCCTGAGCCGGAGACAGAGGGCCCCTAGGACAAAGGTCCTCTGTCAGCTCTTGCAACTGTCGCAGATAAACGGAAAAGGTAGCATTTCTCCAGTAGGCTGCCAGTATAACATCCGACAACATGACGGAGTTAGTAAAAGCAATTGGTAATACAATCACCAGTAGCAAGACGAGCGGAAGCTGCACGAATAGCAAGACAAATCCATCGAGAAATGGATTCAGGAGAGATATGGCATGTGAGAAAATGCATATCCATCCAGGATAAAGGCGCGAACGCCCCCCACCCACAAGCAGAGCAGTGCCCAAGAAAGTGTGCATCTTGGAGTAAACTGCAAAGTCCTAGGCCTTTTCAAGGAAAAGAGCTGAACAAGCTTGGAGGGGCAAGGATGAGTGTCTAAACAATGCGGTACCACATATGAAAAAGGTCTCCGAAGCATGGACTTGTACCTATTGATGGAGACCCCCAGAAACAAACATATACCAGAAACTCCGCAAGCGGTGTGATCGAAGGAGTGGCAGAAGCAATAGAGTGATCGCACACCATCGACAGAAGAACCTTCCACTTAGCCACAGAGGCTAAACCAGTGGAGTGAGTGCCTCCTTGAGGAAGAAAATCAACTCAACTGCTTGTCTCGAAAAACCACTACGGAGGAGACAGGACCCGATAAAAGACATGTGCGAAGGCACAATGAAGTTGGGTCAACTTGAAACCTCCTCGGACGACCTTGGCAAAGAAAGTCATGACGTAGAGGGAGACATGCCGGAACCGCCGCTAACAGAGAGTGGGAGCTGATTGATCCACACCCACCGAGGCGACAGGGGTGTGATCGAAAGGATTTGCCGACTACAGGTTCATATCTGGGCGAGAACCTGAGGCAGAATCGAAACCGGCAGGAAGGCGTAGCCGACAAGGCCGTCCCAAAGGAGGGCCAGAGCGTCCATGGCGAAAGCCAGAGCATCTGGACACGGGGACACGAAAGTGTCCACCTGATGGTTCCAACGAGTCGCAAAGAGATCGATGGAACACCGCCATGTGGAGCATCCACTCGGTGGAAAAGAACCTGCCCCATCGGAACAGGGAGCTGGCTAGGACGTTCAGATGACTGGAAATGTGATGAACAACCACCCCGGTGTTGACATCCTGTTTCCGAATGTAAGCAACCACTGTTGAATTGTCAAACAATAGAAGGACCTGATGATTCGACAGGTGAGGGATCCACTGCTTGAAACTCAGAAGAAGAGCAAGAAGCTCCTTCTGGTTGATGTGTAGAGATGCCCGATACTGGTCCCACATCCCGTGAAGGGAAGGACCTAGAGGATCCAACGTCGCACCCCATCTGAAATCGCTGACATCTGCTGTCAGAATGTGATCGGACGTGGGTAAGTCCAGCGGAACACCCTGCGTGATCCACTGAACATTCATCCAGTGGAGAAGGTGAGGATAAGAGATTCTTGTAACTGAAGCACCAGATCCAGAGAATCGACATTTGGCCTCCAACGACTGAGCAGAAAGTATTGGAGAGGTCTGACATGCAGCCAACCAAGAGGAATGAGATCCGTCACCAAACGGCAGAGACCGAGCAGCCGGAGAATACCCCGTGCCGTTGCGGATGTGGACTGGGAACAGAGTCAGAGCAAAAGCTGAGAGAATCACAGCCCTGGCCTGGGGAAACCGCCACCGTATTGAACTGAGTGCAGAAGGCCATCCCCAGATGACAAAACGACTGAGAAGGGACCAGATCCGACTTCTCCTCGTTGACTCTGAATCCTAGTGATGTGAGCAAGCTCAACAGAGTGTCGACATCCAACTCCAGTAAGGCAGCATTGGAATGCCTCTGGAGGATATCGTCTAGATATGCCGAAGTAGTCACCCTGGACTGTGTGCGATGGAAGGCTATCACATGCGACATCAGTCGGGTGAAGGCCCAAGAAGCCAGGTTGAGGCTGCAAGGCATGGCCTTCAACTGGTAAACTCGCCCCAAAAAAGTGAACCTGAGATACTTCGCGTCACCCGATGAATCGGAACGTGAAAGTAAATGTCTCGCAGGTCGATACTGGAAGCGAAAACTCCCTGGTGAATGGAACGGCGGACTGACCTGAAAGTCTCCATGCTGAACGTGGGAGCAATGATAGACTGATTCAGGATACTCAGATCGATAACCGGTTGGAGTCGGCCGCCCTTCTTCGGCACCAAGAAAGGTGGAAATAAAACTCCACCGACTGAATGTTCTTGACGACCTCGATCGTCCCCTTGGCCAGGAGACTGTCTATCTCCGTGGACAAAAGCTCCCCACATAAAACGTCTGAAGGAACTGTGGTTGGAAGAGGCACTCTGGACAGAGTGGGGTGCCTTCGGAAGGATATTTTCAGCCTGGACCGAACATCTAACACCCAAGGATCGGATGTGATGGTGGTCCAACGGTCTGCGAACTCTGCTATTCTTCCTCCAACCTGGACGAATCGAGGTGAGGACCTTCAGTTCGAGCCCCGAAGAGACCTGCGTGAGGAGAATCCACCTCCTCTACTGAATGAAGAATCCCGAGACTTCCCTCTAGCCTGCCGGCACTTACCCTTACCCCATGAGTAAGAAGTAGAAGCGGTGGCAGAAGGATCGGCCCTTTGCTTCGCAGAGGAAGCAGAAGGGTACTTGTTAGGCTTTGAACGGTCCCTGCCTCCCCTAGAAGGCTGATCAAGCTGACGAAGCAGCAGCTGATCTTTGGAATGACGTAGGATGTCATCCCGGACCGTCGACACGGAACCCATGGAACAGTAGCGAACCTGCCAAAGAAGCAGATTGAAGAGCAGCGTGCTGCCCCCAGGAAGGGATCGGCCTGTGTCCAGCACAGAGTCCCTTCGAACTAGTTCCAAAATAGATGTGTCACAGACATGCGTGTGAGTAAGACGCATGAGCGCCTTGGACAGCACATGCAAAGGAATCTGTGCATCGTCAAACCTATCTGGAGGCAGATACAATGTGATTGGAGAGTGAAAGCATACCCAGCATTTCTCTCGATAAGCCCAACATGGACTCCAGAGTCGTTATAGGAATGACGGCCGACTTCCATGCCCAAGGGAATTGGAGTCCTGATCCAAAACCATCAAAGTCTGGCAGACTGACGGATTGGCGAAATCGTAGAAACGATAACTCACCGGAGGCAAAAAGGTGTCAACCCTGGTGAAGAACGGAGCTTTCATAGCCTTGAAACTCAGCTTAGAGTCCAATGCTGAAAATGCTTCAACCACCTGTACTGACTGGCACGGTCGAAGACGCCCAGAAGCAGGTTGCTCCACAGGCTGTAGGCGCGCAACCGATGATCGTGGCCTGGCTGACACTGTCGGCTGGTTTGATGGTTTGAGATCCAGAAGGAACCCAAACACAAAGTCAAGAGATGCCCCCAAGTAAGAAGACTACTGGCTCTCGACATCAAGGATGTCGGACTCCTCCCCGGAGTCGGAAGACAAATAGCCCATCGTGGGCAAACCAGCCGATGCCTCCCATGGTGTAGGCACCAGGGGGATCAGAAAGCAGCCTGTTTCCAATCCCAGGAGGCGGCACCATAGGGGGCGCCTGGAAACCACACACTGCCTCACTGGAAGCCACGGGAAGGCTCTTGGACAGAACCTGAGTGAGTAAGGAGAGGGCCACCCTAAGCTCACTGCCTGTACCAACCGGTTCGACATGGGAACGAACCAGCAAAGTGGCTTCACACTTGACCCTCTTAACCAGTGAAGGGTCACGATCCTCCAATACACCTGAAGCGGGGCGACAGGCAGCAGCCAAAACATCTGAGTGCAGACGTGTATAAGGGTAGGACACACCCCAAGGATCAATATAGCGGGAACTCGGGAGAGTTGCCGCGGACCTCTGATGTTGTTGGGTGATTTGGTCACAATTCTAAAATGAAAGCCCTGATAAATACGACCTGCAGACTGTGCTGAAGGTTTTCAGGTTTCGGGCTCAAGACAGGCAACAATCCATTTCTTGAACGTAGCTGTCACGGTTGACCAATCGTGACTAAAAGGGGACATTCTCATCTAGGCATGACCACAAACCAATATATGAAATTTTGTGATAAACAGGTGAGAACTATGGGGTGTAGCCTGTGCTCCAGAAAATGTGAACAGACTCACAGGCTTCTGCACGTGTGATGGCAATAGCTTATCTTGGCTTTGTCAAGTTAAGCTAAGAACGTTCTGAAATAAAGATGTCAGTTTTTCCACCCCCACTGTCCCTCCTGGCAAACATCCCACATTAGGTTTAACATGATGTTGAAAAATGTCAAAAGAGCTTCCCTCTGAAAAGACTTCCTAGAATAGTTAAAATGGTTAGAATTTTGGGTTGAAAATGTGTGAAATATCCAGTGTTCCTGGAAGTCATCAGATATGTGAAGAAATATGAGTGAAATGGTAGTCAACAAGAGGATGACTGAGACAGCTTTTTTTTCTTTACAAATCAGGGCTTCCTAGTTATGTGTTGCTGTTGTTGTTGCTGTTATTGTTGTTGTTACTGTAAAGGCCTCTATTCCACAATCAGAGTTGATATGTCTTTGGTTAGTAATTATGAACAATTAATAATTTCTAAAGTTATTTTTAATTAGAATAAGCAGATTCTGGCTGAGGTGATCAGTTGTTTACACTGATTTGCCTTTAAATATACCAATCATCATGTTTACAATTGTAATGAAGTGATTTAATTCAGCCAATCAGCAATTAGTGGAACAGAAGAACATTGGAGAAATGTCTCTCTGGAAATTTCCATTTGAGGATTATACAACTTCTGCCAACAGACTTCAACTCAATGATCTCATGGTTTCATTTTACATTCACAGCACTGAGAAGTGACAATCATTTATACATTAAGCCAGCCGTTGCAATTCAGAAAATTTGCCTTGGCAAAAAAAATGCCGAGGCAATGGGAGTTTGCATCGGCTAAAAACACTTTGCATCGGCACTTTTTTAAAATGATTATTGTTAACAAAAACAAGACTTACTAGAGCCTTAGAGGCGTTATGATGAGTGCATCTTTTGTGTGAGTGTGTAGATTTGAAGTCTGTTATTCCTGAATAAAATTCTATGTCGTGTGGTAAGTTTTGCGTTGTTCGTCGTTGTTTGAACATATCACTATCGCGAAAAGAGGGAATAACATTTTGGAGGCAAACCAGTCACCTCAAACCCTGTCAGTCTACTTCAACAAAGATCCAAATTTTGATTAATTTTGTCACTTTCGTTTCCATAATTTCAATAATTTGGTCGAGGTTATCAAACCCATACTGCATGTCAGGTGGCCTTGTTTACTTCCACTTCAACATTAACACATGTATCAGGACGGGTGTCCCTGGGAAGATTCGTCACCCGAGTCGGCTTTGACCAAGTTATAAGTTATAACCACTGTCGTCCAGGTACTCAGTAACAGGGGGGGGGTACTCCATCACTTTCAGTTTGTATGTGCGTATAAAATCCGTCACCGGATTCTTTCAAAGTTTGAGTGGTCCTAATTTGACTTGCTCTTGAGTAAATGTGACATGCATGATGCTAATGCATTGTATTCCTTATTGATCATATATAATATTATTATCGTTATGTCATGAACGGATTAAAACAAAAAATAATAAAATTTTATCAATAAAAAAATTGGTATCTGTTTTATTAATAAATAATATAACATGGGGGAGGGGGGGAGGGGGCAGTACACAAGTCAAAGTGGAACTAATAACAAAGTTTGTTATCAGTTCCACTTTGACTTGTGTACCCCCCCCCCCCCACCCCTCCCTTCACAAATGAAACCTCAACTCCTTATTCCATTTTGTTCAATATATGGAAGCTGAAACTTCTCAAGGCCGAAACGTCCATATCCCGCCAACATGAGCCCTCCCACAGCCCACACTTTTTGAGTGCAAGAGAGCAGTCCCTGTGGGGGAGGAGGGTGAATACTCCATCGCCAGAGCCAAAACCAAAATAGAGGGATGCAGAGCCACCCACCATGGCATAGCCACAGGGGGGGGGGGGGGTTACTGGGGGCCTTTGCCCAAAAAATGTT
Organism: Pictodentalium vernedei; assembly: GCA_031216915.1. NCBI lineage: Eukaryota > Metazoa > Mollusca > Scaphopoda > Dentaliida > Dentaliidae > Pictodentalium > Pictodentalium vernedei. The sequence goes on from CM062295.1 coordinate 426,106,137, forward strand.
GCCTGGGGAGGGTCCGGACTTCCATTCATTGGGGGAGAACATTCCATCTCGCCCAACAGAATATTACCAGGCCTCCCCCCCCCCCCCATTCCATGATCCTGGCTATGCCACTGACCCCCCCCCCCTGCATTTGACAAGGAATTTTATAGAAATAACATTTTCTGTCAGTCGCATCAAATACATATTTCACAGCACCCCCCCCCCCCCCTCCCCTTCATTCCTAGATTCAATCCTACCCTCTAATTTGTGTTGCCCACCCCACTTCCAAAATTGGAGATCGGTGATGCCAACCCTGACCCCACCCTTACACACACACCTTAAACATTCCTGCATTCGTTCCCACCCTCTAATTCTAATTCGAATAGTATCCCATTTTACACTCCAATTTCATGACAATGTTTTGTTTTTTTTTGTTTTGAAAGGTGCCTCATGTTTACTTAAAATTGCAGAAGCAAGAAGCAGAAGGAACTCTAATGTTAACTTTTTTCAGTAGATATCTCTCACAGGATCTCAAAAGGGTGTTCTCGCACGAGCCGATTTTGTATGAGCTAAGCTTGAATAATTACGCGGGCCGAGTTTTCTTATGAACCAAATTTGTGTTGGACCGAGTTCTCACATGGACCGACTTTGTTTTGGGTCGCTTTTCCTGTATTCTGAATTTCCCCAACATCGTTACATGTACCGCAACCCTCACCACCGCAACTGACACACATTCTTTTTGACAGATCTGCACCGATGAGTAAATCAAATTAACATTTTTAAAATACTTAATTGGCTTTTGCTAAGAGTAATTTGTTCATTTTTTACCACAAAATTCCTCATAATAATAGAAGGCTGAAATCTCCTAGGTCCAATAGTTCCCGGGTAAACGTATCAATTCCGATGGAAACATCTTTTGGCTTTTCAACAAAATGATGTTCCGCTCTGGGACACGATCCATGTTTCTTTCTACTATTAAGATGGAGTTTTGTCTAGATAATGGTGGGATATTTTTTTTCTCAATTAATAGAATGTTTTGTCAACAAGACATAATCTTTTTAATCTGCATCTGTTCATCTGATAATTTTCGCCCGTGCTCTGTTTTATTTTTAACGCACATGGACACACTGTTTAGAGTCAGCATTATTTCTGCCGACGCAAAACAAAATCACCTCGGCTTTTGCCTCGGCACTGCTGAATGCCGATGACAATTACAAGGGCTGTACAGCAGTCATTGAACACTGGAGATTATTATTACAGGACAGTACATTATTTTAGACAACAGTTGAGGTTATTATATATTCTGTGGAATATTACTTTTGTGGATATTGAGTAATTTGTATTAGAAAAGTATTTCCAAAATTTTCAAGAGAACCCCGATTCTTCTGGATTATTTTCTAACTACCTATGAAGCCACTACTTGTTGGATATATTTCCACTTGAATTTTGCCAAGAGCATTATTGGATACTGCTGAATTCTGGAGTGAACATTTCATTACAATTTACTGCATTCTGTTTCTGTGGAACATTCTTGGACATTACAATACCAACAGGAAAGTTTCTTCATCAGACCTGTTACTGGATTCTACTGAACTGTATTTTGAAGTAACTGATAAGTATTTCTGTTTTATTTTTCTGTATAAAAGATTTTGCACCATTTCCGTTTCAAATTATTTTGTTTATTAAAATTTAGAACAGTTAAATTGGTGTTATTGCATTCCCACATGCAAGCATCAGAAAACCGTTCTCCCCATCAGCGATACCCTCTTGCCCTACCATCAGCACACCACAGACTAAATTGAGATTTATCACTAAAAAGAACTGTGCTCCAACGCTGCTAGCTGAGTCCAGCAAACACGCTGACATACCCATTCCATTCTGCCGGTATGATGAACCGTTGGGTAAGGATTGGTCCATGGTATGGACGCCTACTTCGGATGCTGTGTTCAGCGAGTTTCATTTTTTGTCTCAAAAACATAGGTTATGACCCCTCATTGGAACGAGCTTGTCAAGTTCGTTCCAATGAGGGGTCATAACCTATGTTTTTGAGACAAATGAAAGTGTCAATGACACTGTAGCTCAACTTGTCAAGACAAAGACATGTACATGTATAGTATGTGACACAGCAATGACAAACATCTAGGTAATGACCTGATAACAAAGGTACATATAAAGTATTGTAATGGTCTGTACATAAATACTGACCGTAGCCTGTAACAAATGTATAGGTAAAGTATTGTAAAGGTGGGTGACAGTCAGATGCTAAACTAGAGAAAATCTTTGAGTCCCAGAGTGGGTCTGACTGAACCCCAAAATATTTGTTCTCATAGCACAGTGACAACAAAGGCACCCCAAAACACACTCATTCCTGTCCCAAGGTGAAAACAAAGGTACCCAAGAAGTTTCGTGAAGATCAGTTCACAAATATGAGCTGTGTAGAAGTTGTGACAAAAAACTGATTGGACCTAATTTCGGTACAAAATGGCCACTGGCAGCCATCTTGAATTTTGGACCGCGCCCAGAAACACTCGTTCTCGTCCCAAGGTGATAACAAAGGTACCCAAGAAGTTTTGTGAAGATCGGTTCATAAATACAGCCTCTAGCCCGAGCCGTATTGACATGCGCACTTACAGAGTATAAGTAGCACTGAATAAATCAAAGTTCATCTAATTTGCATAATTTCTGCACGAGAAAAAAACCCGTACTATATGTGATGTATTCCATGTTACTAAACATTCATACAAAAATTTATTAAAATCAGAACTGATCAAAGACTGATTGCACTAATTTTGGTACAAAATGGCTGCTGGTGGCCATCTTGAATTTCGGACCACACCCAAAAACACTCATTCTCACCCCACGGTAATAACAAAGGTACCCAAGAAGTTTCGTAATAATCGGTTTATAAATACGGCATCTAGCCTGAGCCGTATAGAAGTTGTGTACAAAAAACTGATTAGACCTAATTTCGATACAAAATGGCCACTGGCAGCCATCTTAAATTTTGGACCGCACCCAGAAACACTCGTTCTCGTCCCAAGGTGATAACAAAGGTACCCAAGACGTTTCGTGAAGATCGGTTCATAAATACAGACTCTAGCCCGAGCCGTATTGACATGTGTACTTACTGTGTGTAAGCAGCACTGAAAAAATCAAAGTTCATCTAATTTGCATAATTTCTGCACGAGAAAAAAACCCGTATTATATGTGATGTATCCCATGGTACTAAACATTCACACAAAAAATTATTCAAATCAGCGCTTTCATAAGGAAGTTCTGTGCAAAAATCTGATTGCACCAAATTTCGTACAAAATGGCTGGCATCGGCCATCTTGAATTTCGGACCGGACCCCAAAACACTCGTTCTTGTCCCACGGTGATAACAAAGGTACCCAAGAAGTTTCGTAAAGATCGGTTCATAAATACGGCCTCTAGCCCGAGCCGTATTGGCATTTGCACTTACAGTGCTGAAAGTAACACCAAAAAACATCAAAGTTAGTCTAATTTGCATAATTTACGCACGAGAAAAAAACCCGTATTATATGTGATGTATCCCATGGTACTAAACATTCATACAAAAAATTATTCAAATCAGAGCTTTCATATGGAAGTTCTGTACAAAAAACAGATTTCTGCATCGTCAGTACAAAATGGCAGCTGGCAGCCATCTTGAATTTCGGACCGCACCCAAAAACACTCGTTCTTGTCCCACAGTCATAACAAAGGTACCCAAGAAGTTTCGTAAAGATCGGTTCATAAATACAAGGTTGGACAACTCGTACCCACAGTTGGTCAACATGTGCCTGGTCTTTAATCGTATATGGCGAAGGCGAATATTGGCTGAAGGACTTGAAAAGATGAGTGTCTGCTTTCAATGGGTGTGCATAAAGGCAAAAACTTTCCATTTTTAGCATTTATCTCAGCAGAACAGTCTGAACAGACTTCGCCGAAAGTCAATTTCGCAGGTATGAACATTTCATCAAGAGAGCAATTCAATGGAAACAGGAAATATTTAAATTATATATTAATACAGTGGTGTAGATATGGGAGACGACCCCCACCCCCCCACCCCACCCCCCCCCCCCCCCCAAAAAAAAAAATCGGGTAATCTTTGGCTCTTCGTTAAACTTCTGAGGGCTTTTCTTGTGCTGGTAGTCATACCCAGCATTTCACGTGTTGAGGGTTTAACGCAAAATCAGATGCGATCGGGGCTCATTCCCCCACCCTACCCCTCACCTTCATTGGTTCAAGGATTAACGCGATGTCGGACATGATTTGGGCCCATCATAAGTCCCTTTCCTGGTCAAATTACATCTAGATAGACCTGTGCCAATTTTTGTTTCGATCGGTCGAGGCATGAGAGTCAGTCAGGTGCCTATAAAGAGAGAGAGAGAGAGAGAGAGAGAGAGAGAGATTCACTTTTATTCACCTTTAATTGCAAACCTTACAAAAAAAATGCTAATTATTATTCAATTTTCATGATTGTCATGGAAGATAATTGTTAGAAAAACACACTTCCCAACTGGAAGATTAATTTAATTGGCGATAATAATATGCACAGATAATTGGAAGAAAATTAAACTCCAATCGACTTTTAGGTAATAGATGATAGAAAATAATTCTTCATGATCTCACACCTGTCACTGCCGGGCAAGTCTAAATTAAATGACTGTCGAGTTTTCAGGTGTGTTGGTATTGACTATTAAATTTGTGACAGAAATCATTTGATGCGAGCTGGTGGACTCATAGGGAGAGATGTATTAGAGCTTTTTACTTAGATTTTTATGCCCCCCGACTCAAGTCGGGTGGCATATAGTGATTGAAGTGTGTGTGTGTGTCCGTGTGTGTGTGTGTGTGCCCGAGCCAATAACTCGAAAACTGTTAGGGCCACAGTCATCAAACTTCACACAATTATAAAGGACCATGGGAGGATGTGTCACACACCATAGCCGGGTTCGTACCTTCAAGGTCAAGGTCACATTTCAAGGGCACACTGAAAATCATCAATATTCGTGTCTCAGCTATAACTCAGAAACGAACCAAAGTACAAATATTAAACTTTTTACAATTTTTTTTTTGGTTTGATGGAGGTGAAGGACACAGATCAAGGTCATTGCCATGTACGGGGGTGGGGGGTGGGGGGGGAGGGGTACTTCCGAGTGAATCTCTTGTTTTTAAATGAACATCATTTGTGATCTTCTTGATTCAGTCTATTACTGGTCCTTGTTTGCCGTTTTACTTCCGAGCGGGTAAATGTGCTACACTTCAAGTACAAAATCCGGCTGGACTCTCCATTTACAATGAAATCCTTTTTCGCCTGACTGGAGTGGCGCCTCACCAGTGGTGTAACTTTGCCACACGAAAAATAATAATGCCACTCTCCACCTTTAGAGTATTTTTCGTGTGGCAAAGTTACATCACTGGTGAGGTGCCATTCCGGTCAGGAAAGGCAAGAGTTAATGCGACGAAGGCTATGGTTTTCACCCTGATAATTTGCAGAGCCTAGGCCTAGATGCAAAGCCTTTTAGTTTTTTCCAGTACTGTATTTCCCAATGCTGAAGCGCAGAAACCGGGTGTCGGGGTTGGGGGGTGTCTTTCACCCCAGTTCTCGTATGAATACGATTGCAGACTTCCAGGAACCACTGGTGCCTGCTATCAACAAAGTGCTATCAATGAATATATGTTTCCTGTTCTGTGTATCACAGCCGTCATTTAGATGTAAAATTTGTGTATATTTCATTCATATTCATGGAATATCTGACAAAGGAATTTCGAAGTAAACTGATTTCCATTACTATTATAGCACCTTAAACGGATCAAACAAAAGCAAAAACCCTACTTCTATAGTTCTTAGGCCATTAACTGCCTTCGCCCATACAATTAAACACCAAGTACAACTTGACCAGCCATAGGTACGAGTTGTCCAACCTTGGGTTCGAGTTGTCCAATTGTGGGTATGAGTTGTCCAGCCGAAAATGGGTACGAGTCGTCCAATTTTGGGTACGAGTTGCCGTGGGAATGAGTTGTCTAGAAACCAGGAGCATGACTCAGTGTTTTCCCATTATTAACAGTGTTAAAATGAGCATTCCTATATGATACCTCATGACATGACTGATCATTATATTTTTGGCTCATTCAGTCCTATTGGTTCCAATATTTTTCATATCAACTAGCATACGGTTCACTGTCTCAGTGATGAAAAAATTTAAGGCCCTTTTTTTGAAGCCATTTTCAATCATCTTTCAGATGAGTTTCAAGACTTTTACCTGCACTGGTCAATAACCCTGAGTATCGTGACTAACAGTCAGGGTAAACAGTTTTGTCTGAGAGAAAAGTTTTTATTTATTTATTTATCTGCAACACAGTCATCGATATAAATCGACTGTTTGTTGTACATTAATTATATGAACCATAAGAAAAGTGTAGTAAGTTATGAGAGGCAACTGAAATTCAAAAAACCCACTCAAATTTCAAGCATATTCAATGCCTTGAAAATGGATTTTAAAAATTCAAAGACTTTCAAGGTGTTCAGGGACTAAAATGAACATTGTAACAAAAACACTGTACTGTACAGATTCAGAAATATGGACACTAAAATAAAATAATAAACACTTCCCTCAATATTCATTTAAATCGGTTTGAACAGAGGTTTGGGAGAAGTCATTAACTGGTTGAAGGCTGAATTATTTTTGGTGGTCTGAATCTGTTCATCAAATTTATTTTATTACAAATTATTGGGGAGGCACTCTCCAATAATTTGTAATAAAACAAATTTATATAAACAAAATATCATTTGCATTTGATTGAATATGAATCATGAGCAAGGAAAATGTTTGCTTTTGATCTTGTACCCTCATTTTTTTGAAAGCCCTGATAGTGTCTTCTAGAACTTAACCAGTTAATAACATGTTCATAAATATCAGACAGAGAGACGATTGATGCCTGATCACTATAAATCACTCTTAACCCTTTTCCCAATGCTGACAATATCAAAATTTTCTATTTAAATAAAACATACTTCTTCAAATTTCTGAAAAAATTTCATCAAAACCATATCCTATGACCCCTCATTAGAATGAGCTCAACAAGTTTGTTCCAATGAGGGGCCACATAATATGGTTTTGTTGGAATTTTTTAAAAAAGTATTTCTTTTTCAACACCTCAGTTTTCAAATTCCGTGAGCGGATGTGGCCAATTTATTAGTTAAATAGACAGAATGCAATGTGTGTTTGAATCAGTGTGTGTTTTACATAACGAGTTGGAGAGTGGCCTAGTCATAAATGACTAAAACACACACCGATTCAAACACATATTACATTCTGTGTTTATTACACATCCCCATGCATTAAACTTCACTTAAATAAACAAATTTTAATTCCGATGTTTAAACCCAATGGTGAAGAGTCTGTTATTTTTATTTGAAGTGATACTGATCAAATGGATCGATAAAATGAAAGTGTCAAAGACACTGTAGCTCAACTTGTCAAGACAAAGACATGTACATGTATAGTATGTGACACAGCAAGGACAAACATCTAGGTAATGACCTGATAACAAATGTACATATAAAGTATTGTAACGGTCTGTACATAAATACTGGCCGTAGCCTGTAACAAATGTATAGGTAAAGTATTGTAAAGTTGGGTGACAGTCAGATGCCAAATAGAAAAGAAAAGAAAAAATCAAAGTTCATCTAATTTGCATAATTTCTGCACGAGAAAAAAACCCGTATTATATGTGATGTATCCCATGGTACTAAACATTCACACAAAAAATTATTCAAATCAGTGCTTTCATATGGAAGTTCTGTGCAAAAATCTGATTGCACCAAATTTTGTACAAAATGGCTGCCATCGGCCATCTTGAATTTCGGACCGGACCCAAAAACACTCGTTCTCATCCCAAGGTGATAACAAAGGTACCCAAGGAGTTTCGTAAAGATCGGTTCATAAATACGGCCTCTAGCCCGAGCCGTATTGGCATTTGCACTTACAGTGCTGAAAGTAACACCAAAAAACATCAAAGTTAGTCTAATTTGCATAATTTACACACGAGAAAAAAACCCGTATTATATGTGATGTATCCCATGGTACTAAACATTCATACAAAAAATTATTCAAATCAGAGCTTTCATATGGAAGTTCGGTACAAAAAACAGATTTCTGCATCGTCGGTACAAAATGGAGGCTGGCAGCCATCTTGAACTTCAGACCGCACCCCAAAACACTCGTTCTCGTCCCACGGTCATAACAAAGGTACCCAAGAAGTTTCGTAAAGATCGGTTCATAAATACGGCCTCTAGCCCGAGCCGTATCCAATTGTTGATGGACAGACGGACGACGTCGTCATGGCATAAGCTCAAATTTGGCTTTGCCAAAGTTGAGCTAAAAATCAAAACAACCTTTTGGAAACCAGTCTAAATTACATTTGTTATCTTTTCTATTGGGCATGTTTGTTGAAATTTGTATCGCTGTTTCTCTTCGACTGGTGTCCATTCACATCCAACCATTTGGTGGCTATTACTGATTGCAAAAATATAAGTACAAATTTGTGCGGATTTGCAAAACAGCTGTGAGAAACTTTTTTAAAAGAAGTTTGAAGCATGTCAGGATGTTTGAAGATTTACCGAAATAAAGTTGACCAATTTAGATATAACGGGAGCCGCAGACGAGATGGCCATGGGATGGGGTTAATGTTGTGGTTGTAAATTATTGTTTTTTTAATATTATCTCATTTTTGGTTAACTTAATTTTTTTTGTGAACTGACTTTATTCTGCTTTGAAAGTTTTCATTTGAACACAATGCGACAGATGATTGATAATTGTATAACAAAATTTGGAAACTTTTCGAACCGTAACTAATGACTCATCGGGAAAGGAACTAGTATATACGGTGCTGGGAAAAAAGTTCAGGCTTGGACATCACCAGCTGAATATAGAAACATTTATGTCATAGCAGCAACTCCATTGAATACAAGGGTTTCAAGTTTATTGGATGTGTAATAAAGGGTTAAGTTCAGTGAAGTGAGATAAAAATGTTTGGCCAATTTGTACAATTTCAATACTATAGTATTTTTCAAATTTGAATGATACTATTTCACAAGTAAATGGGAAATCAACAATTTAATTCATTTTTGGTTAAGAAAATAATTATTTTAACAACAGTAATCCTCATATTTGGGTAAAACTGTTTAACCTATAAAATTAAACAAAAACTTCTGTTTTACTCACCATGTATTTAAAAAATATATCCTGTATAGGTTTTGGCATATCTTCAGACAATGCAATTTTCAATGGAGATTGTCCATCCTAAAACAAAAATTTAATCAATGAAATCTATATTTTAGAATTCATAACTGAGACATCAGATGAAAATAATGCCAATCTTGCAAATTATCATATTAACCCTTTACCAAAAAACTGAATTGAGCAGTATTTAGGGGGAAAATAGTGGCATTCCATGAAAAATACTATGGCATATGATATTGTCATTCTTGTTTGTTTGTTTATTGGAGATCAATGACACTTTCAACAACTTGGGATGCATTGTGTCCAAATTATCAATCTTGATTTTCTGAATTAGTTATTGACATTTGGAGTACACTAAATTCAAACAGCAATCGACCATTTTTGTCCAAGATGTGATTTTCCTGCACTATCACCAAATGAAACCCACTATATCTTTCTCATATTGCACTAAGATAAGATTTGGGTTCTCGCATGGAGTCCCAACTATGAATCCAGGAAACTTGTTTTGAACAAACTTGAATATGACCCCGAAAGGGCTCCCATAGGGAAACAAAATATAAACCAGGAGTCTTCGTCTGAACAAACTTGAATCACACCCTCATAAGGACACTGTAAACCAAATAAATTCTGATGTGTGGTTTTGAGGAAGGACATTTTTAAAGAATATTCCTCATACTGAACTTTGTGCTCCCATAAGAAACTTCAGTATAAACCCAGGGGCTTGATTTGAATGAACTTGATTGAATTAGACCATCCTAATGAGCCTGTACACCATATATCAAAAGATTTTGACTGGTGAAACTGAATATATTTGAAGAATATTCCTCCTATTGCACTAGGTTAAAATTTAGGCTCACACATAAAGCCCAAATATGGTTCCAGGAACTTGATTGAAACAAATTTGAACCTGGCCATCAAAGGGATGGTATAAACTAATGAAAGTGTCAATGACACTGTAGCTCAACTTGTCAAGGCATGTACATGTATAGTATGTGACACAGCAAGGACAAACATCTAGGTAATGACCTGATAACAAATGTACATATAAAGTATTGTAACGGTCTGTACATAAATACTGGCCGTAGCCTGTAACAAATGTATAGGTAAAGTATTGTAAAGGTGGGTGACAGTCAGATGCCAAATAGAAAAGAAATCTTTGAGTCCCAGAGTGGGTCTGACTGAACCCCAAAATATCTGTTCTCATAGCACAGTGATAACAAAGGCACCCCAAAACCCACTCATTCCTGTCCCAAGGTGAAAACAAAGGTACCCAAGAAGTTTCGTGAAGATCAGTTCATAAATACGAGCTGTATAGAAGTTGTGAAAAACAACTGATTGGACCTAATTTCAGTACAAAATGGCCACTGGCAGCCATCTTGAATTTTGGACCGCACTCAGAAACACTCGTTCTCGCCCCAAGGTGATAACAAAGGTACCCAAGAAGTTTTGTGAAGATTGGTTGATAAATACAGCCTCTAGCCCAAGCCGTATTGACATGTGCACTTACAGTGTATAAGTAGCACTAAATAAATCAAAATTCATCTAATTTGCATAATTTCTGCACAAGAAAAAACCTCGTACTATATGTGATGTATTCCATTTTACTAAACATTCATACAAAAATTTATTCAAATCAGAACTTTCATACAGAAGTTCTGTACAAAAGACTGATTGCACTAATTTTGGTACACAATGGTTACCGGTGGCCATTTTGAATTTTGGACCACACCCAAAAACACTCGTTCTCATCCCACGGTGATAACGAAGGTACCCAAGACGTTTCATAAAGATCGGTTCATAAATACGGCCTCTAGCCTGAGCCTTATAGAAGTTGTGTACAAAAAACTGATTAGACCTAATTTCGGTATGAAATGGCCACTGGCAGCCATCTTGAATTTTGGACCGCACTCAGAAACACTCGTTCTCATCCCAAGGTGATAACAGAGGTACCCAAGAAGTTTCGTGAAGATCGGTTGATAAATACAGCCTCTAGCCCGAGCCGTATTGACATGTGCACTGTGTGTAAGTAGCACTGGAAAAATGAAAGTTCATTTAATTTGCATAATTTCTGCACGAGAAAAAAACCCGTACTATATGTGATGTATCCCATGGTACTAAACATTCACACAAAAAATTATTCAAGTCAGCACTTTCATATGGAAGTTCTGTGCAAAAATCTGATTGCACCTAATTTTGTACAAAATGGCTGCCATCGGCCATCTTGAATTTCGGACCGCACCCAAAAACACTCGTTCTCGTCCCACGGTGATACCAAAGGTACCCAAGAAGTTTCGTAAAGATCGGTTTATAAAAACAGCCGTATTGGCATTTGCACTTACAGTGCTGAAAGTAACACTAAATACATCAAAGTTAGTCTAATTTGCATAATTTACGTACGAGAAAAAACCCGTATTATATGTGATGTATCCCATGGTACTAAACATTCATACAAAAAATTATTCAAATCAGCACTTTCATATGGAAGTTCTGTACAAAAAACAGATTTCTGCATCGTCGGTACAAAATGGCAGCTGGCGGGCAACTTGAATTTTGGATCGGACCCCAAAACACTCGTTCTCGTCCCACAGTCATAACATTTAAGGTACCCAAGAAGTTTCGTAAAGTTTTCGTAAAGATTGGTTTTGATAAATACAGCCTCTAGCCCGAGCCGTATTGACATGACATGTGCACTTACGGTTCGAGCCGTATTGAATTGTTGACGGACAGACGGACGACGGACAACTGGCCATGGCATAAGCTCAAATTTGGCTTTGCCAAAGTTGAGCTAAAAATTTGGTGATTCCAACAGGTTGAGAACATTTTTAAACAATGTTCCTCAAATTGCACCAAATTAAAATTGGAGCTCCCATGGGAAGCCCAAATAGGATCTAATGACTTGATGTCAACAAACTCATCTGACACCATGAAGATATTCAATGGATTTTGAAGAGGATTATTAAAGGTTGCTCATCATATTGGAATGAAGTAAGTTAAAATTCAGGCTCCCGTGCAGAGACTGAATATTAACCCAGTGACATGATTTGAACAAAACTCACCCTCAAAAGGATGTTATTTACCAGATAACAAAATATTCTGACCAGTGGTTCTGGAGAAGATTATTTTTAAAGAATAATCCTCATATTGCACTAAGTTGGAAATCAGGCTCCCATAGGGACCCGAAATATGAACCCAGGGACTTGATTTGAACAAACTTGAATCTGACCCACCTGAGGATTCTGGATATCAAATATCAAAAGATTTTGACTGGTGGATCTGAAGAAGATTTCTGAATCATATTGCACAAGTTAAAACAAGAGGCCACATGAGGCCCGAGGAGCTCACCCATCAGTTGTTTAAGGAAGGATTTAATTAGCATGTATGGCTAGTTAACACTACAGAGGAATGAAGTCATGTAATTATTCATATCTCTGTTGTCTAGTGTTGAAACGATTTTTCGACTAGTCGACGCCAGTGTGATTAGTACTAAACAAATCTATTAACCGATTAGTGAATCACTCATTGATTAATCGTCTGAGTGTATTGTCTGAAGGCTTGAAGTTTCCACTTTGTTTAACTTTAAGAAATTTAATTCAATTTTATTAAATTTAGTTCAATACTTTCGATTTGAGGTGCGCTATCGCAATCGAGCTTCTACATTGGAAATAAAAGCTCTCTACATATGTTCATGCTTTTTCAACACGTTCTTGTTGTGGGTAAATGTTGCTGTAATAAGATTGGTCAGAAAACAAAATGTCACATAATGATATTTAGGCTTTTCCCTCTGGAAAAGACTATTGTTTTTCTACGGATTATTATTATTTTTTTGGGGTTTTTTTTTTTGTGGGGGGGGGGGGGGGGGGGGGGGGGGGGGGTCCACACATTTTGTCCGCACGATTCCGAAGCCATTTTCGGACCGATTTTCACAAAATTTTGCACACGCATAGAGGGGCACAAAATCTAAAAATGTACCAAAGCGGAATTTTCGATTTTACCCTTATTTCGTCAGAATTGGCAAAAAACTGTCAAAATTGGGGTTTATCGGCACTTTCTCGAAACACGTCTTGTAGATTTTTTTTAAACCTTCATCATTGATAGACCTGTCTGTGCCACGACCTTTGATACACATGACATATCAGGCAATGCATATGGTAACCCTCCACAGGCTGCCAAACATCGAAATTTTGATGAAATGGGCCAGTTTCAGGCCCCCAGAGCACCCAAACGATACAAGAGAGATAAACATAACTTCCTTTATATGAAGTGGAATTCACCGGAGATCATTTTTGTAAGTAATAATGGTGTTCAAAAAACCATGCATTAACTCGTTTTGGGCTGGTTAAACAGCAATACCCCCCAAAAAAGCTAAAAAATTCAGGATTTCCGTGGATTTCTCTAAACGAGTCTTGTAGATTTTCATGAAAAAATTGTCACTCCCAGACCTTGATGTGACAATAGAAGTTGCATGGACAAAATACTTCGGTGAGCGTTTGTTAACCCTCCACGGGCTGCTAAAAGTCAAAATTGTGATAAAATGGGCTGTTTTTGGACGCCAACGGCACCCAACGGGTACGCCACAAAGAAAAGTGATTTCTTTTATCGAGCGCACAATCTATAGGGAAACATTTTTGTAAGTAGTAAGGGTATTCACAAAACGAAGTCTTAACCCATTTTGGGCAGGCTAAAGAGAGAGACCCCTTAAAATCTAAAAATTCCCATTTTCTGTGGATTTCTCTAAATACATTCCATAGGTTTTCAAGAAAAATTGACTACTTGCAGGTCTTTGTGTGACATTACAAGTGGCATGGACAAAATATTCCGCTGAGCGTTTATTAACCCTCTGCAGAATGCCAAGCATCATAATTTTGTTGAAATGGGCTGTTTTCGGACACACACAGCACGCAATGTATGTCCGAGAGTTACACATAATCTCCTTTGTTGGAAGTGGAATTCACTGAGGACCATTTTTGTAAGTAATAAGGGTATTCA